>SRMA01026557.1:92343-258065 GCA_007224835.1 Danionella cerebrum | reverse complement strand
TATATATATATATATATATATATAATAATATAATATAATATATATAATATATATTTTGTATTATATTTCTTGTAAACAGAAGGCGTACGAGAAGAAGAGCTGGACACCATCGAGGCACAGATTGGCTGCAAACTCCCTAATGACTACCGTTGCTCTTACAGGATACACAATGGACAAAAACTGGTGGTTCCTGGGTAAGAACTTTTGTTCCTGTTGTTTAAAGCCTTTCTAACTTTTCCATCCATACATCCATCTTCATCCACATATCCTCATGACCAGAGGTGAGAGTAGGGACGTAGATCGACCGGTAAATTGTGAGCTTTACCTTTTTCACCCTCTTCACCTGTTTTACTTTTCCATTTGTTATTATCTCTTCTGATGTTAACTTTAGAAAGTTAACTTTCTCGAGATATTTAATGAATTTTTAACACAAACACGGTTTCAAGCACAAGGGAGAAGGGATGGAGAGACGCTTCTGAGAACCCGTCACAGGGTTTCTCTAAGTTGCACTACAGAACAGCACTTTCCACGTTATAAACGTTATTTCTTTTACGACACTTTGACTCTAACAGTTGTTATTGTACATTATTAGTAATCTATACATAAGGTTTCGCTGTGTTGTTGAAGTGTTTTGAAGCGCATCTGACCCTTTTTGCACTGGGAGATAGGAGGGCAAGAACCCGGAAGTGTTTGTTTGAACAGCTTGTAGTTGTTTGTATCTCGAATTTTCATTCGCATCTCGAAGCAAAACATTTCCCGTGAGATGTTTCGTATCTCAAGCATTTTGTAACTTGAAAGGTCTCTCTGGAAATATTTTGCTTCGAGATGCAAAGAAAAATTTGAGATACGAACAACCACAAGCTGTTCTGCTCTGTAATCCACTTGTTTAGTCTGATGTCGCACTGCTCTTCCGGATTCTGTCGCTCCTATTTCCCAGTGCAAAAAGGGGCTGATACGCTTCAAAACACTTTAAATCAGCTTTAAATCGAGCGAAACATTATTTATAGATTACCAATAATGTGCTATAACAAATGTTAGAGTGTTGTAAAAGAAATAACGTTTATAACGTGGAAAGTTCTGTTTTGTAGCGTAACATAGAGAAACCCTGTGACGCGTTCTCAGAAGTGTCTCTCCATCTGTCTGCACTTCGGCTTGAAACCGTGTTGGTGTCAGTAATTCGTGAAATATCTCAAGAAAGTTAACTTTCATACGTGGTGCTGTAATGTTTTCTGCATCCGTTCCACCTCCTCCGACACATCGCTTCACATTTGTGTACATATTTTCCCTGTGTTTTATTCTGTTTTATTGTCATTTATTACATTAACAATGTGTAGATTCAAAAGATTGAAGAAACGTTACTTGATTTTTCTCTGCTTTTACTTTTTTTTTTTTATCAACGTATACTGTTGTTTCTGAGAGCCGTTTTACGTGTAAAACTTGCTTTGAGATACAAAATGTTTGAGATACGAACGCAATCCTGGAACGAATTAATTTCGTATCTCGGGTTACCACTGTACTTGACTGTAGTTGCTAAATAAACAAAAAGTTCAATATCATTAAATTCAGAACGTTTGTTTTTATGGATATTTGACCCGAAGACTTGATTTTCTTCTCTCCTCAGGCTGATGGGCAGCATGGCTCTGTCAAATCACTATCGCTCAGAGGACCTGCTGGATATTGAGACAGCGGCAGGGGGCTTTCAGCAGAGAAAGGGCATGAAGCAATGTCTTCCACTCACATTTTGCTTCCATACTGGGCTCAGCCAGTACATGGCCCTGGAGAGCATAGAGGGACGAATCCGCAGTGAAATGTTCTATCAGTGCCCGGTGAGAACACTACAAATGCATCTAGAATCATATGGAAAGTTGAGAATTTCTGAGCCGTGTTTACATTTTTACTGCTGTACGTCATCACATGTTATTGTCATAAGTTTTAAAAGCGTTGTACACGGAACTAGCGATGCATCTTTTGGTAATTTTTTTTAAAAACGAATCCACAGTAATTGGTTAATCGAACCAGTTTATTATGGCAAACTGGCCTCTTTAGAGACCACCAGCTGCACTGACACTGATATGAGGTGAAGGCGTTCGTGTCTGCAGATAAAGATTCTGCTTGTGCATGTGAGGGTCTCACGCATGTGATTTCTGTTTTATCAATACACTCTAACCTCTGAGAGGAGCCCTTACGTTCGTTTGATCCTTTTTCTTCACAGGATCAGCTGGCGCAAGATCCAGCAGCCATTGACATGTTTATTACAGGTAAAAAAAAACCTGAAGGGTTTTAATCTCACACTTCACTTTTCTCAAAAGTGTTTCTGACTCTTTCGATTTGTTTGGTGTTTAGGTTCTAGTTTTACAGACTGGTTTACTTCCTACGTTGATAACGTCGTAACCGGAGAATACCCCATTATTCGGGACCAGATCTTCAGGTGCTCTTCCCCAAGTTACATCCGATATCCGACAGAAGTGTGTTATTCATATTTACAAATTACTATTTAGTTGTGCTCAGAAATTCATTTTTATTTTTAACATAAATGATTACACAAAAATGTTTTTCCCATTCATAGTTGGTACTGTAATGTCCTACAGCTACCACAATGTCATAATATGTTTCGTGGAGCTACTGGAGCAGCTGAAGGGTATTTGGTTCTTGGATGGATTGTGATTCTAGTCACTTCTGAAACTTCTTTACATTGTCTCCTTGTTTTATGTAATATTTACCAGAAGATAGTTACTCACATTTAAATGAGAATGTTTTTTAAATTAACACTACATCACATAAAGTAAAAAAAGATGACATAATGCAAATATTAACACTGCCCCCCCAGTGGATGGGTGGTATCAAACACGCTCATACAAATCAAACTAGTCCCTAGC
This sequence comes from Danionella cerebrum, assembly GCA_007224835.1. Taxonomy (NCBI): domain Eukaryota; kingdom Metazoa; phylum Chordata; class Actinopteri; order Cypriniformes; family Danionidae; genus Danionella; species Danionella cerebrum. The sequence goes on along the minus strand of SRMA01026557.1, from coordinate 255,189 downwards.
ATTCCTAGCTTTGTAGTCTGGAATGGATTTAATATTAAAAAAATGAAATTCCATTTGAAAGAGTTAGGCTTTTTGCCAAGAATAATACCAACAGAGAAGATAAAGAACTTCATCTACACCTACCCCAAGAGACTTCAGGCTGTCACCGGGGAGAATAAAAAGAGTGTTGATCAGGGTCATTTAGGAAGCTTCTGTTGTTGTTATGATTTAAAAAGAGTTAAGTAATGGCTTCACCCAACCACTAACTATGAGTGGAAACAATGCTTTTGAAATTGGCCAATAAATCAGAAAATTCGGCAGGGTGAACTTATACACAACTGTATTGGCATATTACTGAGGCCACCTCATTATGTTTGCTCAGGTACGTTCATGACAAGCACTGTGTGTCAACCACGGGTGACATCACCGTATCAGTCTCTACTTCCTTTCTACCAGAACTCAGTTCTGTCCATCCGCCGCACTTTTTCTTCACCTATAGAATCAGGTAATGGATTTTTTCACATTTTGGATTGTCGTTTTGCTTTGTTGTTCGCAATACATTTTTTAAAAGTGACTCACCATATTTACTCAGTTCACACATGTTTAATCGTGTTTACTTTGTACTTTATTATGTACCAATTACCTTTTAATGTCTTACATTTTTTGAAATGTACACTCAAATGCTAAAAAGTTTGGTCGCACATTTTTTTTAAATGTTCTAATCATTTCCAGGACCATGGGTTTACAAAACCAGGCTATCGATTGTATTTGTGAATCAAATGATCACTTTTGTGTGTCTGCAAATTAACAAGTTTTGTTTACAGTCAATGGCCCAGATTTGTGGGAGTATTTTGCAGTGTAGTATTTCATTAAAAAATGTTGATTCTGAAAGGAAACTACATTTTCAACCACGATGATATACAACTGAAAATAAGAACTATTTTCAACCATGATAATTAAATGTATTATAGTACACCACCGATACTAAGAACCTGTCCATTAACAGATTACTGATTATTTGCAGATTAATTCAATGTTCTGTATTGTGATTAATTAAAGTTTGTCAATGTGCTTTTAAAATGTATTTGTTAATTAGTTGAAGTGAGGAGTTGAGGGATCTCCCATGGAAGAAGCATGTGTTTAAAAAAAAAAAGTGTGTCTAATAGCCGAATTTATGAAAAACCAATGGAGAATGCATGATGCAGCCATGCCATTTTGTGCTCTAGAATTGAGATGTCCAAGTCAGCCTTGCCAGAGCAAGCATGCCAGCTTGATAGTCGCTACTGGAAGATCACAAATGCAAATGGGAACGTGGAGGAAGTGAGGGGTCCAGGTGTTGTGGGTAAGAGCTTGATGTTTCTAGTAAACTAGAAGATGAAAAGGTCACAAGCGTCATATCCTCTGTCCCGAAAAATTGTGTACATAGGCGAGTTTCCAGTGATGACCCCAGGTAAAGTTCACGAGTACGCCAGCTGTACCACCTTCTCCACCACTTCTGAATACATGGAAGGCCATTATACATTTCACCGGCTCAAAAACAAAGAGGAAGTGTTTGACGTCTCAATCCCGAGATTCCACATGGTGTGTCCACCTTTCCGTGAGTCGACGGTGCGGTCGGTAAGTCCCTATGTGAGCATTTGAGTCAAATCCAGGAATATCCTGGGTGCTAATAAAAGGGTTTCTGCGAGGTCTAAAATATAAAAACACAACTTCTTGGCATTAAAACGTCTTAAATTTACATTGTTAAAAATTAACATTGTTTTTTTGTATTGCCGTGTGATCAACATGCAAGGAAGTATGGATAACACCAAGAATTTTTTTTGTCACAGTTAAATTCATGCTTTTATTTTCTGTCCATTTCATAGTTTTCCCCATGTATTTACTTCCACCTTGGTCATGTGATCACATGATTACTCATTCTGCGTTTCTTTGCTGGTCTTTCTTTCATTCAGTTTAGATTGTTCCTCCTCCTTTAGAGAGGTCTTTTGTTATTCAGGTTTTCCCTACGAGGGTCTTCTATGTTTCATTTTGTGTTTATATTACTTGCTTTTATGATCAATAAACTATAGTAAATTAATTAATTAATTTGGGGGGATATTGATGGTTTTTTGCAAGTATGTTGTTTACATGCGAAAATCTGTGTTACAGGATAAACAAAAAATTCAATAAACAATCAGATTTTTAATTTAAATAGTTTCTTTGTGTTGAGTTTACAATTTTTGCAATCTTTTCATTCATTTATTATTATTTTAATTGACAGCACTACTTAAATGTAATAAAATTTGCTGTTCTAGGTTCATTTAAATTGTCACAGGTCTTAATTTGTGTGTGCTTGAGATAGATTTCCCAGTATGCACCACGTGAGCCGGCACATTTGGTTTAAAAAAGATGGCCGCCAAAGCAACCGCCAATAAAATTATCTTTGTCATATGATGAAAACAACTATTTTAGGTTTTCATTTTTGTATTTTCATGTAACAAATACATTTCTGCAAAATGTGATTAAAAAAAAACAAAATCAATGTTAGCCGCAGAACACAATGGATTCGCTCTTAAGACGAATCACTTTAGAGCATTTTTAAAAGTTGCAAAAATAAGGAATCCATCGTTTCATGTTAGATTCCATGGCACAAGTGCATATATAGGTCCGAATAGGTCCTAAAAATGCTAGTTTTATAGAAAAATGTAGACTAATAACATTCACAATATAGCTTCATGTATGACGCATGTTACATGTTCATTTGCTGATCCTTCAGAACCATTTGGTTGCTAATCTGAAGTTCGTTTCAAGTGTTAATAACTAACGATATTTCAGGAATCCAAGCGTGTCGAATGTCGAAATTATTCTGTTCCTTACTGGGAATTTAAAGAAAAATCTTAACAAGAGATCGGTGGAGAAAATGTTTTAATTTTCCATGCTAGATTGAAATGTTTTACAGATTTTATGATTTATGGCAGTTAGTTAGATAAACGTATGTTTGATATAGGTCTTACATTTTACATTTGAAACCTGCAGAAACCCTGTGACGGGTGCACATCCATCATTTACAACTTCTCTCTTGGTCATCTAGAGCTCTGGCAGAGAGGTGTCGGTTCCCTATGATGATGAGAACTCTTCAGACACGGATGACTACGAGGAGGGAGAAATGCGCGGTATGAACATGGCTGACCCCGGCGGCCGGTGCCCTCGGCACATCTGATGCACTTTAACAGAGAGAAACTGATTCACAGACACTCTCGCACCAAACGGAGCAGTAAGGACTCGTCGTGTAGTGCCTTTGTGCCCCTCACCGTGTTCTCCAGTTTGTTTCTGGTCATGGTGTGTTGGTGCAGGGTGATTTGGTGTGTCTGAAAATGTGAGTTGTGATTGGTCAAGAATCAAGGAGTCGTGTGTGGGCTTACGTGAGGGTGCGTTTGACCTCCCGCAGGGTAAGTTCTGCCAAAAACATAGATTTACTCTCCCATTCCAAACATGAATGTTTTGCACGGTGCAATCACTGCTGTTTTGTTAGAAAACATCTCTTTTGTGTTTAACGACGCGTTTGGAACCTTTGCGTTTGGGCGAGTAAATGATGTTAATTTCAGCTTCGGGTGCATTTTTCCTTTAGACTTTACAAGAGAACATGTGTGAGGTTAAGTACAGCGTGACACTGTTGTGAGCAGGAAAGCACAACACACTGATTGTGGAATACACACTATGTGTGTTTATACTTAGATACAGTACGTGTTGTGTGCTGTGGACTGCATACGTCATCGAAAGGCAGCGGTGAAATGTCGAACTTCTTTCCCAAGGCCTCAGGTAGCGTGTTTCAATGTGTGAGATTGTGTCATCTGTACAGGACTCGTGATTTATTCCATAAATAACCGATAACCGTTTCTGCCTGTTTCCAGAAGCACTTGAGTGCGTTCATTGTACGCAGATTGGTTCTAGCTCTCGTTCTGTGAATAGTTAATACAAGACAATAATGCTATAACTGGTTTATGCCGTTATGTTATTTTCTACACCATTTCCTTTGCTTTAAATAAGAGCCGCGCTGAAGGATCTTCTTTATACAGTTTTCCAGATTGATATAGACAGAAAGCATTGTTTTCTTCCTTTCTAATCTTGGCTAAGGGTATGGATGATTTTTGCGGTAATGTGCTCATATTTGTAAAATAATGCCGTGCAGTGGGATTTTCAACCGTGATCTAGTTCTCTGTTTAGCCGCAAAGAATCTCAGTATAATTAATAGCTCACTTTTTATTTCTCTGTGTTTCTTTGAGATAAATAAAAAGATAATGGTGTACAAATGTAGCGTTTCACTGTGGTTTACTCGATAACTTTTTTTATTCTGGCTGTAGCTATTTTTATGTTTGTTTGTCCTCATCAAAATAAGATGAGATGAGATGGACTTTATTAATCCCACAATGGGGATACTCTGTTTGTACAGCAACAACAACAAACAGCAGGAACCATGGGATCGAGAAGTCAAACATAAAGGCCTTAAGTACTAATAATAAAATAGAAATTTAGTAAAAAAACAAAACAAAAACATAATATTAAGAAAAAAAAAGGACTGCTCTTGTTTTGCAGTGTGATGCAGGGGGTGGGAGGGGTTCTCCATAATGAATGTTAATTTCCCTAACACCCAAAATGCTATTATCAGGGAAATGTGATTATTATTTTAACAGAGCAGTGATGTACTCAGCTCAGGATGTATCACCATATTTAGCGAAACACAAACCATAGAAAATTTACATAATGAAACATCATTGGGGGAAAATTAACTTATTAAGACTGCAAAACTAAGAAGGCTAGGCTCTAGTTTGCCTTGTGTTAGAGCTTTTATCACCATCCACCCACTGGGGGCAGCACTAATGCTTGCATTAAGTCATCTTGTTTACTCTTAGTGATGGAGAGAAGTCGCTTCAGCTGTTTTTCATGTAAAATGTGAGTAAAGAAAAATTGTCTACAAGGAAATATTTTAGGCAAGGTAAAGAAGTTTCAGACGTGACTCCAAGAAGCACAAACACCTACTATTTGAATGGTATCGGCTCATCTTCACCATGTCTACACCAACTACGTTGCTGCCATGTGATTGGCTGATTAGAAATTTGCGTTAACCAGCAGTTGCACGGGTGTACCTAATAAAGTGGCCGGTGAGTTTATTTCTTAATAGTATTAAAATAATCTCTTAAACCTCGTCAAAATCACTTTCGTTCAAAAATAATCAATTTTGCTAGCTCTTCCACTTCAATTTTAAATGTACGTACACATAATAAAATAAACTTTTGGTTTCGCAACCTTGGGTAAAGTTTTATTAAGAATGAGCACATCTTTAACCTGTAGTAATGCAAGTTTTAACAGCATGTTTTATTTTGATGGACAGATTACTTTATCATTTTATCTATGATTTTATTTAATGTGGGACATTAGTTACAATGTTATTTAGGATTGTTGTGGCTGATGTTAGCGATGAATAGTCACAGTCAACCCACAGACCAGCTCCGTACAACATCATCTTGCTGCAGATTGTGTCACTGTGCATCGTTCAAGATATATTTACCTGAAATTTCTTATGCAGATAAAACATTTTAGAATGAAAAACTATGAACATTTTCAGGGGTTAATGTCAGACCATACATAACTTAAAAAAAAAAAACAAGACACAAAATGTTTATGTCTTTCCGAGGACAGAAACTCAAAGACAAAAAAAACAACCAAAACAGAAGTGTCAGCGAGGACTCTCGGGGTGGTCTTGTGGGGGTGAAGAAAGAGAAAGTCATTGGAATTTGAAAAGAGGCCCCAGAATGGTAAATGCAATAAAACAACGAGTACCAAAACGTTTATTTGCAGTTCTTCAACAGCTGGAAGAGTTGAGGTGGAGTTAAGTGAACACATCCTCCACTGATTGTGAGTCAGCTCAGATGCAGATTTGTAACTAATTCATCTACTGTACATTGTTCGGATACAAAGGATAGCATTTGTTAACTAAAAGGGGGACGGTGGCGCAGTGGGTAGCACTGTGATCTTTCAATTAGAATTGAATGAATATTTTAAAGGGATCAAAGCTTAGCTGATGGTTTCTCTACAGAGACCTGGCTGGATGCTTCCGTGTTGATGGTTTTGTCAAATTGAGGTAAGAATATAGAGAAGTGATACTATTCTTAGTTGTTAAACTCGATTAAAGAACTTATTGTTGCAATTTAATGAGATTCAAATAACAATTTATTACAATATGGAAGAGTCAAGGAAAATAAAAGTTTATTTTCTTCATAAATAAAAGTGGTCTACAATCCAAAACGCTTTCATTTAATTCACTGCATAGTGAGCGGTCAAATGCTGGCCATTTTATTAGGTACACCATGCTAGTTCCTTCAGATATTTTTTTTACTTGTGTGTATGTGTGTGTGAATTAAATGTGAATCTTTTTTTTTTTTTTTTTACCTTGTCCTGTCCTGCTCAAAAGCCATCACATGGGGGAGTACATGCCTTGCTGAGTTGGACAGTTTTGCTTTCTCCAGGGGAGTAAAACGCCTGGTGTAGTGTTTTCTCCTCTGGATTGGAAATTGAATGTGTTTATTAAATATTTATTAGTTGTGGTTCCCACGAGTCAGTTTATAATAGTTGTGTCAGGACAAGACGGTGTTGAACTGAAAAGGGGAGTGGGTAAAGGATTGGGGAAGGGTGAAGGTACACGAGTGAAAATGAAAGAAAGAAAGAGGAAAAGAAGAAGAGTGGAAAAAAATAAAATAATAATAATAATTTAGAAGAGAAGAAAAAAAATAGCAAATGAATAAAATAAAATAAATAAATACCTACCTGAACATGACGCATAAGTCCTAGTAACAGTTCATTTTGTCCATGTCCAAATGTGAATCTTTTTTTATGAACTCTGCTATGTTTCTGTTTGTTAGACATTGGTGTGGAAATGTATCCACGTTTATAATTCTGCATGTTGACAGAGTTTTACTCATGTCAGATATATGACCCTGTGACCTTTTTATGGACCTGTCCTATTTGGACAGCTGAAATCCATTAAGAACTCAGTGAGCATCTCCCCAACACAACGTCCATGTGAAGAGTATGTCTATGTGGTATTCAGGAGCTAAACGTGCCTCTTAAATCTGCAAGCATGGGACACGATGATCGGTGGGTCTTGGTGCTCGTTCATGGCAACGAATGAATTGATGACAAAAGATATTTAAAATCTGATAAACATCCCATAGTTTCCACTTCACTTGACTGTTGTTCTCTACTCTGCACATATTCATTAGCCTGAGAAAAGAGACATTCTGCATTTTAAATATTTGCATAGTGTTTCCAGTCCTGTTTACACTTTTAAGGACAAATACTTTCCTTTTTTATTCAGAGTGTGCAAACGGGGGGATACCTGAGTTTGGAAGTGATCAACAGCACAATCCATATATTAAACACCTTTTGTTAGCCCGTTGACATCATGGGATCCGAAGGCATTTTAGCCTGATTAACCCATTATAAACAATTTTCCAAACTGAGGTAGTCTGTTGGGGTTGTGAGTGTCACTGGTGCTGAGGTTTCTGGGCTTTTTAGAGGCCAAAGAACCAAGTTGTGCAGTGCTCCTATTGTTTTTGTTCAGTTTTTTTTTTCTTCCTCCATTAAAGCCCTATGAACCCCTGGCAGGAAAGGTATGAAACTTGGCACAGTTGGCTCTTATGAGTAATCTGACCCAATCTGGACCCTCTAAATTAAACTCTATAGCGCCACCACGCTATATCAAATTTGTATGTATGTGCAAAAAAAGGTTCTGTATATAACCACGAATGGGAAATATTTTTGGTGCTATTTAACACTTTTGTTCAAAGGTGCTGTTAAGAGCAAATCATCAAAATAATGCCATTTTGGTTTGATATATTTGACCATATATTTTACCAGCATCTATAAACAACAAAGAACTGCTTTAGAACCACAAGTACGAAAAAAGGCCACAACAGTTTCTTTACGCCAACAAAGAGCTATAACAGTCGATCAAAAACTACATAGGATGAACAATAAAAGAGCTTTTTAAACTTATAACACTTAAAAATGTGTTATAGCACCTTAAAAACGGCAAAGAACCAGTGGAGGACTGGTGAAGAATCAAAAAGAGCTTAAGGGGTTGTTTAAAGTGGAAAAGTCCTCTATAGCACCTTCAAACCTGCAAAGAACCAATGAAGAACCATTAAACCTTGTGCACTTTTCAAATTAGCTACCCTTTTTTTGTTATACGGGGATGAACCCCCCCCCCCACACACACACAGACATACTATGACATTTTGGTGTAATGCATTTAACTTCATATACCAGTCATAACTACGCTTTTTTATAAACTAAGGGTTAATGGTGATCAACAGTAGTAAAATTTTACCTCTTCCCAACAGGATCGCCCACCAGCAATCAGCAATGTATGATTATTTGGGGTCATGTATTACAATAAAAAAATGGTAGTTATGAAAGAAGTCAATGGAGCACGAACAATAAATGAGGGGAAAAAATTTAAATCTGGTGCAAAAACGCAACGAAAAGTCGAAAACTGTAAAAAAAAAAAAGCTAAAAAAAATTGGCATTATTTGTTTGTGACAACTTTTAAGATCTTGGCAATTAAAGAGTAAAAATCCTCTATTAAAAAATTGTAGTTTTGATTAGTACTGAGGTAGTTAAATAGATTCATGTAAAAAAAAAATGTTGATCTGATTTAGTGGCTATTTTAGCAAATGAACAACACGAAGGAGTCGTTAATTTGCCCAGAGTGCATCAAACCATTTCCCCAAAATATGTGTAACAATAAGATTTGTCACCAAAAACCATGACATTTGCTGAAACAGAGAAAAAGTTGTTGCAAAACTTAGACAAAATCACCCCGATGTGGCTGAAAAATCATCAGGGTTAATAGAAAACGAAATAATCATCCAGCTCGATTCCCTGAACAACACTTGTGGAACAACGGTCCTCACATTTTGTCTCTAATTTCCTGGCCGCTCAACAGTGTGGATTACATCTCATAGAGTATTTGCGAGTGTGTTTAGTGTTGGGGAGTACACATGATTGATGTTTACTAAAGTCGAAAACATTGTCATGTGTATAAAGCTTGAGGATCTCTGAGTTTGCTCAGCCTGTTTAAGAGCAGGACGATGTTTGCGGATCTCACAGTATCACTGTGGGGTGGACTTTCAAGAGAGGGGTACGACATGGAGCTATAAAGAGCACACACTCACTCTCTGAGAAGAAGAGCACGGCTTTGAAGAAGATTGAGACCATAGCTGCAAACTGACTTACATTCTTCTTCAAACTGGAAAAAGATCTGGGGACATAATAACTGAATATTTTTCCAAACAAGGTATGGAACACATTTTGGATTTCTGTTTGAGGTGTGATTGTTTTTAGGATTAATTTGGTTGAAGATCATTTTATTCGGCTGCTGTTTCATGAGTTACAACTTCACAAAAAGAGCCTTGTATCGTGGTGTAGTTGGAAAGTAAGTGCACTAGCCAAGCTTTCCAAAGACGGAGAAATCCTGTAGAATAGGTTCATAACCAGGCTAGATTTATATTAAATTAACTGGGTTCCAGTCATTATCATATGGTGTGCTCCTCCCGAACCTTGATAATATTATATTTATTGAGCAGCGGTGTACATTGCAACACACAGATCTGTTGTTGACTTTAAGTTGACATTTTACTGCAAGAGAACGCTTCATTCTCACAAACACCTTTAAAGAAAGTGGGTAAAGTGGCCTTTCTGTGCAGATTTCTACCAGCTGGGGGTCTCAAAGCGTGCTTAGGTCCATTGCAGACTCTAAATTCTCATTAGGAGTGAATATTGTTAATCACACAAACAACAAAATATAAAAGAAATACAAATTACTATTTGTTACATAAGTGCAGTACTGCATCACTCGTCCACACAGCATCTCCTTGTGTAAAGTGCACTGATTAGTTGCATCTGGAGGTTTTCTTTGACTTTTCACATCATCCTGCCTCTGCTTATCTGAGCTTTTTCTTGGTCTGTCACTTCAGACCTTAATTAGAACTGGGATTCTGGTCTTCCAATTCCACACAGTTGAAACTGAAAGCTTAAATCTACGACGGCTTACTGTATCATTCCCCAAAAACCACGATGATCAACAATGTTGAGGGTTTTTTTAACGCTCTCATGTTGACACTCTTTAGAGAAGGATTCACCTGTGGAGGTTGAGGGACACTGAGGCTACCAAACCAATTTTGAGTCCTAATAATAGTGTAAAAGGTTTTCAAATAAATAAAAAATCCAAGGGTGTCTAGATTTATGCCCACACTTAACTTTGTTAAAATATCTGTTGCACATGTTCCATAAATCATAACTTTATTCACATTTTTAAACATCACTGTGTTAATCTATAGTACACATATCTATCTATATTTTTAACCAAAATCCTGAAAATGTACCACTGTATTTATAAATACTCCATTGTATGTATAAAAAGTTTCTTTTTCATCCCTCCCACAGGGATTGGAGAGAACTGAGAAGTCACTGAAATCACCGAGCCAAACTCTTTTGAAATTTCAACACCTCACAATCTTCCCGATGTCATCTGGTCGCTCCCTCAGCTAGGTGCCATTGTGCGCAACTCCGATGTCGGAGTCTCTCATCTTCACTTCTCCCTCTCCCTTCCCCTCATGCGACTACAGCGAGTGGTCTCCAACCTGGGTGCTGATTCCCATTGTGTACATCTTGGTGTTTGTTGTGGGCTCTCTTGGTAATGGACTGGTTCTATGGGTTTACCTGGACCGCCGAGCAAGAGGGCGAGGCAGAATCGGAAGTGGTTCGAAATCTTCCCAAACTACTGATTCCCCTCCTTGCCCGACTCCAAAAACATGTCGTTCGGTAACAGAGTCGCTAATAATCAGTCTAGCACTGGCTGACCTAGCATTCGTCATGACTCTGCCCTTGTGGGCAGCATACACAGCGTTGGGCTACCACTGGCCGTTTGGCCAAGTTCTGTGTCAGGTGAGCAGTTACGTTGTGGCATTGAACATGTACGCCAGTGTATTTTCACTGACTGGATTGAGTGTGGAGCGTTACTGTGTTATCTCACGGCAGCATGGCAACAGCTCAAACAGGAGGCCTTCAAGCACTCGCGCCATATGGATTGTTGGTATCGTGTGGTTGGCAGCTGGAATCCTGGCACTTCCTGCTCTACTTCTGAGGAAGGTGAGAGAACTGGACTTGGAATCGGGAGAAGATGGAGATTGGCATCCCTCTTGTTTGTGTGACATGGACTACTCCAGTTTGATCTCCTCGGAGCTGGACCCTGCAGCTGCAGAGCAGGCAGAGCTCAGGTGGTCAGCAGCGTTGGGGCTGAAATCAACCATCCTCGGCTTCCTGGTGCCTCTGGTAGTGCTCCTGCTGTGTTATGGTTGGCTTGCTCAGCTGCTTAGCAGACACTTCAGCCTAGGCCTGCGCCCTGATCAGAAGCGCCAGCGTAGGCTTCTCCGCATCATCATCACCCTGGTTCTGGCCTTTTTCCTCTGCTGGTTACCCTTCCACACAAACAAGACGTTGTCTGCCATGGTGGAACTGGGAATTCTTCCATTTTCTTGCGGTTTCGACCAGTGGTTGGTGTTGGCTCATCCATATGCTATTTGCTTGGGCTACGTGAACAGCTGTTTGAACCCTCTGCTATATGCTTGCTGTGACCCCGCATTCAGAAATCGCTGCAGTGGACTACTCATCTGCATATGGGTCAAATGCAAAGGTCAAAGGGGAGGAGAGGAGAAACAACCAGCTAAGAGTTCACCAATGCCATCGGGGACGCATGAAGTGACTGTGAGTAAAGATGAGCAATGAAGACGACTCCAAGAGAAACCCAAGCTGGTTTTCCGGTGGAAATCATTCCTTTTTGAGAAAATGAGATTTTCCTTTCACTCATGAACAAAATGCCATCACAGTATGGGAAAAGATAAACAAACTGAAGCCAGTAAATGTTTTCCCATGACATTCTGCCTTAAGACGGAAAAGCTGATGTTTTAGAAAAGCTTATCTCTAATTATTTGGAGGTAATTCAACCGTTTGTATTTTTCCTGTAACTATTGTTTCAAGATTTGTTTTTTTATTTCTGTATTGATCCACTTTGCTAATCAAGTAAAACATATATTTTAATCAAACCGCAGATGAAATCTGCATTTACGTCTAGTTTTGTAATGTGGTCCTAATTCATTGAGCTGCCACAAGGAAGAAAAAAAGGCGGATCTATTACATAGTAACAAGATACTTTTCACATTTTTACGTCATTATCATCACGTTTTACCTGGTAATATTTTAGTAACGTGATTTTTCACGTTACAACATGATAACCTACTGCACGTGTTAGCATTATTTTCTATCCAGCTCAGTCAACGTTATAACGTTCTGCACTATTCATTTTTACGTGAGAATTTGAATGGAAGTGAACTTGATGAGATTAAATCGTTTAAATAAAATACAGTTGTGCTCGGAAGTATCAATTGTTTTATATCTTGGCTTTTTTTTTAAAGAAAATATGAATGATAACACAAAAGCAGTTCCCCCACTCATTATTGGTGTGAGTGATTATAAAACGGCTTAGTTTATAAAATCATAAAACTTTCAAAATGACCCTGATTAAAAGTTTCTAAATACCAGTGGTGGCGCTATAGAGTTTATGTTAGAGGGTCCAGATTGGGTCAGATTACTAATAAGAGCCAACTGTGTCTGTTTGCCAAGTTTCATAACTTTTGTCAGCTCTAAATATTTTGTATTCTGCCCTTTAACATCAATGACGCTTGAGGTAGTTGACGATGAGGTTCTTTATCTTCTCTGTTGGTAAAGCAGCATATTCTACTTGGAAAAAAGCCTCCAGCTCTTGAGTTCTCCACAGCATGGATCCATGATATTGAGCTCAGGAGACTGAGATCCACTTCAGAACCTTCACTTTGTTCTAGCAGGTGGACTTGGTCTTGTGTTTAGGATTGTTGTCGAGTTGGAATGTTCAGTAACATCCCATTTGCAGCTTCTGGTGCTGATGCACATTTTCTTCCAGGATCCTTTGAAAACATGCTGCATTCATCTTCTGTCCAAGTTTCTTGTCCCTTTGGAGCTCACACATCCCCATAACATCAGTGACCCACCTCCGTGTTCTCTTCTCCAAATGTGGTTTATGATTGTGGCAAACTGTTCAAAAGTTCAATTTTGATCTCATCGCTACAAATAATGTTCTTCCAGAAGTCTGGAGCTTGTCTCTGAGCTGTTAGGCATATTGAAGAAAAAAAAAACATTTTTCTTCAAGTATCTCCTTATTGTGCTCCTTGATTTTTTTAGAAAGCTATTTGTGGGTTTTTCTTTAAATCCCTTACAATTTTTTCTGGCAGTTGTAGCAGAAATGTTTGTTGGTTTCCCTCACTTTCCACCGCTTCATCAGAGTTTGAACGCTGCTGATTGACATTCTTAGTTCCTTCGTACAGTTCAACAACTTTTCCCCCTAGACTTTTGTGACGGCTCTTTTGCTTTCCCCAAACTTTGAAACTCTTTCTGCAACTTTGATTACAAGCAAATAGGTTGAGGTGAGGATGGTTGCCAGCTGCTCGAACACTTTTGAGCTTAGTTATTAGAACATAACGGGGGTGTGTAAACCTTTGTACAAGGTCATTTGGAAAGTTTGTTATAATTGATTAAAAAAAGAGTAACACCGTTCTTTGATATTAAATGACTTCACCCAACCACCAACTATGAGTGGGGAAATGCTTTTGAGTTTTACAAATTTTCTATAAATAAAAAATAAAAAAAAATGGCTATGAAATCAGAAAACACACCAGTGTATTTAGGATTTCCTCATAAAAACACCCCCAAATTAATCTGTGAAAAAAACCCTGCATCTAATAAAGAACAAATCAAAGTTAGTTAGTGGAAAAAGGATTGATTTTTAATGAACAGAGAAACAAAGATTAACTGAAAAATAATTCAAAGGTCATCACTGAGACAGTTCAGTTTGGGCTGATCTGACTTCATCAGGACATTCCACTGTGCTGGGTCCAAGCTGCTCTGCTTTACAGAGGTGACTGATGCTTCTGGAGGATAATCACATTCACACACACATGCACACGATCGATCGCACGCGCACAGCCATTCACTTTAAGCATAGTACTGCAGATTAGCCTTCTTCTTTGCCTGCACCTCCAGAATACCCTCCATGTAGTCTTCATGGTTGAGCTCAGTGGCCCCACGTCTCAGGGCAATCATTCCCTACAAGAAAAATAATAATAATAATAAAAAATAAATAAATTTGCTACTACTTACTTATTCAGGATCTGTTTTGTAAGCCACGCCCACCTCACCAAGGCATGTACAGTTATACACCAATTCGATGGGTATTTTATTAAATCAGGCCGTGTATGACCATGTCTATGGAATACTTCATTCGTAAAAATATGCAAAAGGACGATATATTCTCAAGCAGCATCAGTATTACTTCTACACATGGACCCCAAATTAAAGCCTGGCTGAATTGGTACAACTCCAAAAAGTAGCGAAACTATACGTTACTATAGTACGAAAACAAAGACACTGCACACTCGGGGTGAACGACAAGTCCAGCAAACAGAGAGAGAGAGAGAGAGAGAGAGAGAGAGAGAGAGAGAGACAGTATACGCATAGCCAAACAAATCTAAGTCTCACGACAACCGGTTCATCTAGAAATTAATGGCGATTCACAAGGAAATGACAAATGTCTTGTCTATTTTGTAAAAACACCAGCTATTACCCTGACTTTTAATTAACCAATTGGTGTTAGAAATAGCTCAAATGATGTTTAATGCACTGAAATAAAGACAAAAGTTTTGTGGCCTGTATAGAAATGCAAGTTACTGCAAATACAAAAATCAGTCAACAGATTACGCAGCGGTACTGTGAAATCCAAATTTAACACCTTGTATGACTGCATCCATGCGGATTGACATAGTTTCTTACAATTTATTAATGACGTCATCAGGAATAGCAAAGAAAGCAGTCTTGCGGGCCCAACAGAGCTCATCAAAGTTCTTCGGTTTTGTCTTCCATGCTTCCTCTTTCATTCTACCCCAGACATGCTCAATAATATCCATGTTTGGAGACTGAGCTGGCCACTCCTAAACATCTTGATGTCTTTGCCTCGAGAAAGTTTGATGCGGAGAAGGAAGTTTGCGATTAAGCTCCTCCCAGCTGCAGAATTTGGCCTCTTATGGTTGGGGATATAAGCGGAATCTAAGATGTCTTAGTATTTTAGACCATTGCTGTTGCCTTCCACTCCGTGGATCTCTTGTACTGGACATAACCCCATATCATAATTTTTCCACCACCAGACTTCACCGTTTTCTGGGAGAATCTCTGATCCATACTGGCTCCAGTAGGTTTCCTGCCATATTTCTGGTGAAAAATCCACCTTGTAGCAGGCTGAGGGTCTTCGCAAATGCCACACGGTTGTCTTGTAGGGTCTGTACTCGACACATTGAAGGTGTCTGCCACGTCAGCAGTGGATCTGGTCTTCAGCCTCTATATAATCACCAGTGTAGTCGCAGGGTGAATCTTGGGCATGTTTGTAGAGGTCTAGGTTCTTGTTCTACACGTCGTCTTTAATATGTCTTTGCAAAAATTGGGCTCAAAATAGCAAACTTTTTGACCATGAAAATGACAAAAAAAGCTGTTTGGATTAAAATGAGCAATTCTGGTAAAAAAAAAAACCTGATTGGTAATATATTTCAGCGAATTTGCACAAAAGAGACAAGACTTTCATCAGGGATTGTAGATACACAGATCACTTTCCCATTTGAATCTCAAACTGGATGCAACACACCACTTAAAAGATCATTTTTAAAAATACACGAGTGCTTTAAATTTAGTCATCACACAAGCGTAAGACAGAGTAAGCACTATATTAGAACACATATGAGCAATAAAGTCAAATAAAAGGACACAATCATACTCACAGCCTCAACACAAACTGCTTTGCACTGAGCTCCATTGAAATCATCAGTGCATCGTGCCAGCTCCTCAAAATTCACATCAGGGCTATGAGGGAAAAAAGCAGTTAATACTTAAAGTAAATGGACAATAGTAGACTTTGTACGTCTTAGATTTCCAGATCCGCCCTCGAAATGAATCAATGTCTTATAGCGTGTTAAATTACAAATTGCCCATTATTTAAAATCCAACAAAAACGGTGGGACGAAAAATGCGCAATTACCAGACATTCATCTTGCGTGAGTGGATCTGCATGATGCGTGCGCGAGCCTCCTCGTTGGGCATAGGAAACTCTATCTTACGATCCAGTCGGCCGGAACGGAGCAGAGCTGGATCCAGGATGTCTACTCTGTTAGTGGCAGCAATCACCTTTAGGGAAAAACCAAAGGTCAGAATAGAAACCCTCAAACTTCTAAAGGGCACGGAGACGTTTTAAGTTCCCACCTTCACTTGCATGTTGGGCTGGAATCCGTCCAACTGATTGAGCAGCTCCAGCATGGTCCTCTGCACCTCTCGGTCTCCAGCTTTTTCACTGTCAAAGCGCTTGGTGCCAATAGCGTCCAGCTCATCAATGAAGATGATGGAAGGAGCCTTTTCCTTAGCCAGGGCAAACGCATCACGTACCAGCTTGGCACCATCACCAATAAACATCTGGACCAACTGAGGTCCAGCCAACTTCAAAAATGTTGCCTGAAAAAGGTTACAGTCGCAAGTGAGATGTCTAGTCATGCATTTGGGATTAGAAAAACTGGCTGCAAACTAGCGCTGAAGAGCACCTTGGTTTGGGCCGCACAGGCTCTGGCCAGCAGGGTCTTTCCTGTGCCTGGAGGTCCATACATCAGAACTCCCTTGGGTGGTTGGATGCCCAGATTCTCAAACTTTTCTTTGTGGTTCATGGGCAGAACAATCGCCTCGACCAGCTGCACAAAAACAATGAGAAACAGCTCAGAATGAGATTTGGCACAAAAAAAAAAATATATAAATCTGTAGATAACAAAGAAAAACAAACTTTAACTGTAACCATTTTATTATGAATAATAATAATAGCGCTGTGAAAAATTAAATAAGTGGACGTTTATCTTTTCAACAAAAGTGTTTCAATAATATTTAGTTTATATTATTCTGCCACATTGAATGGACCGATGAGACAACCCGGTGACACATACAAATACTTTTGGTCACTTTTATCGAAGTTAACATCACAAATATGTAGGGGTGTAGCGATACGATCTGTTAATGATATGATGCACACGACTCAATAAATATCACATTATTAAGCAAAACCTTAAAATGAAACTGAAATTAAATGACGGCTTTAAAAAACTTTTTGAGTAACTAAAACAATGCTTAAATGTCTAAATCAAAACATAGTTGAGACTAATGCTAAGAACTCGAGGGTTCGTTTTGATTTGTATTAGAGTAGCATCATCCGCCCACTAGGGGGCAGTGCGAACTAACATTTGTGCACTCAGAGCATGTAACTGGAACGAGGAATTGAGCGCTTTATTGATGATAGTTTTACACTATTCCTTTTGTTTTGCAATAAAAAGTTTAATGCTGTTTAAATGCATGTTTATGTATTGTCGCTTCTAGCGACGCCACGATACGTAATGTACTGCAACAATTCTGCTTTTTTTCACGATATATAATATACTGCAACAATAATGCTTTTTTTTTTACTTCGAAAAACACTGCTTCTGTGTTTTCATGAAAAAAAAATGTACGTTATATTAGGGCTGAGCGATAAATCGAGGGTGATTGAATGAAAATCAATTTTATCTTCATCGTTTTAATCACAAAATTTACAAGATTTTTAGGCCGTATCGCCCAGCTCTTCGTTCTATGACACCAAGGGTCGGTAAATCTAACCGGGAAGAACATACTAACATGTACCACAGTTGTCACCACAAACAGACACCACACAACCTGCATTTTTTGTGGCAAACACAAAGGAGGAAGGTCGCCCATTATGTTACAGATAAAATGGATTTTCGTTTGAGCATATCAATGTAAACTAGAGATTAGGGGTGGGCGATATCTCGATATTTAAAATATATCGAGATATTTTTTAAACTCGATATGAATTCTGGCATATCGTATATATCGATATAATGTCTATTTTTAATTTTCGCCACTTTGCTTGTGTGCCTTCTCTGTGCTGCGCTCGTCCCCGCCTTCTTGCTTTTGTTCCCCCTCCCCTTGCCTGTCGTCTCATTCAACATGGCGGCGCCCGCAACCAGCCCGGAGGCTACTTGTTGCAAAAAAAGAAAAGCTGGCTCCATTATATGGAAATACTTCGGTTTTAAGTCGTCAGATGAACAACAGACAGATGTCTACTGCCGTGAATGCCATGAAAGTTGCTGCCAACCAAAGCTCAACTAATCTCCACAATTCTATAACGCGGAGTGTAGAATATGAAAGACAGAGCGCAAGTCCGTGGCATTTCACATAGCGGTGGACATGGCACCCATATCCGCCGTTGAACAACGTGGCTTTAAACGTATGCTAAAAACACTTGATCCCAGTCAGATACAGTTTACCCAGTCGGCATTACTTTTCGAGACAGGAACTCCCGCGACTGTACACTACAGAGAGAGCGCGGCTTGCTGCTGAATTGGAAAAGGTTACTTACAACAGAGGTCCTGCAACGATGAGCTTGAGTTGTTTTATTTTTGAATGAAAAGAAGGCAATGTGTATTATTTTACAGTTAAATTATTATTTATGTTATCAGGGATTTTGTTTATATCCTAAATGTTACAGGAGCACTTTGTCCCTTCGCACTGCCTGTTTTTTAGTTGTTTTATTTTTGAATGAAAAGGCAATATGTATTTCTTTATTGTTTTATAATATGTATACAAGGATTTCTGAAAGAAAATTTGCAGAAGCACCTCTGAGCGTCAATAAAAAACGACTTTGAAATTTGTAATATTGTTTTTTTTTTTGGAGGGGGGGGGGGGTTTAAATCCTGTCGATATCGAGATATATATCGTATATCGAGATATAGCAAAATATATCGAGATGTATTTTTTGCTTCATATCGCCCAGCCCTAGTAGAGATTAGAGTTAACCAATAAAATCAGATTATCGTCCCGTCCTACAGTCACCTTAATTAAAGAGAGATTAGCAGCCAGTACCTCTTGAATTTGTTTGTCAAGGCCACCGATGTCACTGTATTGCTCTGTGGGCCTCTCGTCCACTTCCATGGCTTTCACTCTAGAATCATACTCAGTGGGCAGTGTCTCCAAAATCAGATAGGAGTCCTTATTCACACCCTGGGAGAAAGATGAAGAGAAAGAGTTGCAACTCATCTAAACACTGGGAGAACATACCCATTACCATAGCAACCAGAACAAATATGCTCTTACCACAAGATCCCCAGGCTTCAGTTTCTCAGCATCCACCAAACCAATCACCGGCAGAAAGTAGGTCTGCATTTAAAAATGCTTGTTTTTACATTCCAATTGAAAAAAAAAAAACTAACAATATGAACGCTAAAACAGAACCAAAACATGGCATTTTAATTGTGCTTTTTGAAATGCTGATTAAATGGGAAACCGGACAGTGAAAAACAATCATGATAATGATACTGGTTTACAAATAGTGTCTACGCCGGGTGGTGGATATTCCGCTCACCTGCCTCGTGGAGGTTTTGATTACGGCACACTTGCCCTTTCTTTGTGAGTCCAGATCTATGTTCGCCCCATCTTCTTCTTGGTCATTAGGATCTACATCCAGGAGCTTGCATTCGAACACAAACACATTTCACGCAACTTGCTCTTACAGCGTAAAAAAAGAAAAAGTTATCTTTCTAAAACAATTTTTTACCTCTATGACATTAGAGACGAGGTAGGGTAGAGTTTTGTTCACTTTAATTTTCTCAGTGTTTTCTTTTATCTTGTCTTTCATTGCCTGCAGCTCATGCGTGACACGCAAAACTTCACTCTTCATGATCTGAAATGATAGAAATTGTCATTTTAAACTGCTCGGGGGCCCTAAAAGAGAATTACTGTATGATGTTTACCTTAATCTCACTGTCCAGAAGACGAGTCCTCTGAACAATCTCTTCAGTGGACATCTTAAGAACTTCCTCGCCGATGCCATCCTTTAAAAACACAACATTTCAAATTATTAACTTTAAAAAGCTGTTAAAAGAGTAATAGCTTGTTTTATTTACGCTACGTTCATGGGGCTTTTGGAATAACATGAGTGGCATTTGAGGATGAACTATTAGCATGTTATGCTAACGTAACGTGTGTTGGTTTTAGCAAAAAACTAAAGTAACGCCGATAGATTATCTATAAAATATGTAGTTTGATATTTTGCATAAACTGAAGGAAAATGTCATATTCTATCTAGTATCATGTTTGCTTCTTGCAAGGATGAAGCACAAACACGTAAGAACGTATCGAAATGAAATTCACTGTGTCATGCTGTGCTCTTCCATAAAAGAGCGTTCAAAGCCAGTTCCATAGACCAACCGCAATAAGCTGCGATACCACCAATAAAATACGTACGTCTGCAAATATTTTCATCACATAGTAACATTAAGAAACGCAACAATACTCTAAAACACTTAAAACAGACCTCCACTTCATCCCAGACTGATCTGTCATTCAGCGACGACATCTTGAAATATCGCTTCTTCGCAGGAGCACGCGTGGGTTTTGTCAACGAGCGTTTGTTGCCATTACTGCCACCATTTGACGCGGAGGAAAATCACTTTTGCCTTAAATCTCAACTTTGCCGAACATACGGTGTGAAATAAAAAAACATATACATACATTGATTTATTTAAAGACATTTACTGAAACGTTTAGGCTAATTAAGTTGAATTCATTCATGGCACATTTGACAAATTATTGCATGGTGTTTTGTACTGAAGTAAATGTGAGATTATGACCTTTTGTTCATTATCCAATGAAAATATTTTTCACTACAAAATTATTGTTAATCGGTCTAGTATTAAAATCATATATTTCACATTTTTTTAAAAATACATGCATCTCAAAATAAATGACTATTTCTTTTTATCCTTTTTCAAATTTTTGATATTGAAAATTATATTATTCAAAACGCAATTTGAATCTTTGATTCTTAACTCCATACACAGTGTTTGGGAAAAATAACAAAGTAATCGACCCAGTAATTATCAAATAAACCGTTAAAACAAAAAAATATGTTTCAAAATTTTAGTTTCTGTCTCTCAAAGTGGACATGAGCCTGTGCTGAAGAGACGCTTCTGTGATTTCCAAGTAGGAGAACAACCAAAATCACAGAGGGATCAAATACTTATGGACCCCACTGTAAGAATCTTATCCAGAAAAGAGGAAGACTGATGACAAAACATGGAAAATGGTAGGGGGTGATGGGTCCATACAATTAGCTTTTATTGCATAGATTAAATCTATTCCACAATAAAGCATTCATTAGTTTACAAAAAGTAGTAAATCAAATTGTGTTTGACAAAAGAATTTAATTGAAGATTTCAGAACCTTTTGCATTAACAATAACATGCACTGTCGCTCACTACAGACAACACACCCAAAAACCATTCTCACATTTATTCATTGGAATTGTGGTGGAAGTAAAAAGTTTCTGACCAATCCAGCTCAGAGGAAAATGCAGATCGAAATCAACAGCTTTTTAACTCCCTGACTTTAACCCACCGCCCTTTACAAGCCAAAACAGACAGAGTGGATTTAAAGCTGTGAAAACACATTCATTAGGGATGCAAACTTTCACTCCTGTAAGATAATTTCTTGTTTATCACCAAGTGACAACATGTGATTATGAAAACGATGTTAAATTGAAATGCGCCTCTGCTGGAATGAGGCACGGATGGTAAGAGCTCCTCAAATTCACTTTGTAGGTTATACTGCAGTCTGCTTTACTGTTATGTATATAAATCATCATGTATTAAAATAAAGCATTTCCTGTTTTTAACCCAAAGCAATGCACAAAATTGGGAAAATGTGATAAAATCAATGCGATGATCCGGGAGGGATGAGAAGACTGATAACCAAAAATGTTTGTTATTTTTACCAAGTGCAAAAGAAGAGGTTAGGAATCCAATCGGTGGGTCCACATAATTTATATTATTATTAGAGTCATCGCCTATGCTGTTAACTACCCTCTCAAAAAAATCTCTTTTGCTCAAGGGCATACGTCTTCCCTGCAGGCAGCTTTCTGAAGAACAGACTGCTGCCTCTGCTCATGTTGCCCTGAAACACACAATAAGAGAGAAAGGGGGAAGGATTCAGACTTTATCTGCAAATGCACACACTTTAAAACAAAAAAAAGAAACTATCAGAACTTGTGAAAGACTTAAAAACGGTGCTGGATTTTTGCCGGAGCTTGGGACCTATTTGATTGGCTATTCATTGCACTCAAAATCCGTAAAAAAACTTTGTGTAATATTTCATTTTATCATTAGTTTCACGCTTTTTAGTGATGCTTGGTTGGACTTTAATCAGAAATATAAACAAATAAATAAATTAAAGATTAAAACACTTCTTCTCGAGACACCATTTCCTGTTTGTGACGACGTAACTTTGCTGATTTATTATTGGCTGTCTGAAAACACTGCTATGTTTCACACTGAACAAATGAGGAATTAAGACCGTAATTATGGTGCCAACCCTTGTCCGAAGCAGGGTGTGAAGCTAACACCCCCTAACAAACCCTACAGCTGTGTGGAATGTGCCTTTACCTGGGGTTAAGCTCAGTGTGAAAACACAAAAAAAAAGTTCAATAGTGTTTTATAAAAGTGAAACGAACAGGTTTTTTTCCAATAATCGTGCTTTTCCAACCGCACTACGTTATGTTTATGAACATTCTTCACCATTTTCGGCAGACAGAAACCAATCTGTACACTTTATTATTAAAAGAAAAGTGTTTTAGGGTGTTGTGGTCCTTTAACCTCTTAAGCCCTGAGGCATATTTTCCGAAAATCCTATACCTTCACTTTATAAGGCATTTCTCAGCTTTTACAAGGTCTAAACTGCAAATCTTGGTATCAAAATGAAGATAGGTTCTTGGGGAGGGGTGTGGATGAGTTAATTTGACAGTCAAGAACACTGGGTAAGAGTAATTGATGTTGGAATGGCCAAAAAATGAACTTCGCCTAAAAAAAACTACACGTTTCCTCTAATATCTCCTTATTTTACTTGTAACGAAGCAAATAAACACAATCAATTGTAACCACTACATGTGAAGGACATCTGTAGCAAGTTTGGTGTCCATACTACAAGAAACTAATATTCTGTACAGGTTTTGATTGAACAAAATTCAGGCGTAATCCATGTTGGCACAGTTTGGCACAATAATTGAAACATGGAAAAAATCTTGTCCAAAGCTTCAGCTACGTTCATGGTCTTCTTTTCTTGCTCACGGGACATGATTTCAGCAAAAAAAAAAACTCCAAAAGAAACGCTGTAAAAAGGGGGGTGGAAGCCACTTTACGCAGTCTTCGTGCGCTTTGCGTAACCTCCCATTCATAGCGCTTCCAACCTTGTAACTTCCGCGTGTGCCCACCCGTCGACCGTCAGTCCAATCTGGGAGCTCTATAACTCGTTGAAAAGCTTTGAATCTGTAGAATCCAATGATATCCACCATTTTGAGACTGACAGGATCCCAAACGAATCACAGGGAGTGTTTCCATATTTGGTCATGTTATTACGAGCACAGAGCTACAGAAAA
Source organism: Danionella cerebrum (assembly GCA_007224835.1). Lineage (NCBI taxonomy): Eukaryota > Metazoa > Chordata > Actinopteri > Cypriniformes > Danionidae > Danionella > Danionella cerebrum. The sequence goes on along the minus strand of SRMA01026557.1, from coordinate 231,527 downwards.
GAGCCAAAATGGAGTTTCCGCGAAGCTATCGACCGGATATAACAACAAACGAACTTTTATCGCTATGGAAATAACTTTTGTTGAAAAAACGGCAAAGGTAAGACAAGATTTACATGCTTGCTTTGTTTTTGTTGGCGTTTTTTTCAGGGAACTTTCGCTCCCTGCTCTAAAAGACTTCATGCAATGTAAATGAGTTGCATATCGCTAGATTCTGCTGGTTGTTAGCTTTCGTTTGATGCCATGGTTTTGGTGTTTTCGGTACCGGGGACTCTCGGGCTTAAGAGGTTAAGAACCTTCCATAAAACAAGTCAATTTTTTATTATTTATTTAACCGCATACCTTTTAAACTATTTGCCATTTATCTTGATTAGCAAAAAAAGTGTCAAAGAAATATGAGAGATTAAGTAGCTGCAGAAAAAAAAATCCCACTAAATAATTCCATGAGGAACAACTCACCTCTTTGCTCAGGTGACTCCAGCAGTGGAGCCAGTTTGGATAAATTGCAGCATACGGCGGTAAACCCCCCGCCAGCCTAATTCAGAGCAGACAAACTAATAATTAAACTTGTTGATTAACACGCAAGCTCACGACAATAATCTCTTTTTATTTAAACAGTGACGTACTTAATGTGAAATCCATCCTAAATTTCTACTGAAGCTAAGAAACAATCCCTCTGGTAGAAACACTCGGCAAGTTTCCATCCAAACTTAAGAGCAAAACTGGAATATTGCATAAAATATTTGCGGATAAAGCACCATTTCCATCCAATGAGTCATATGAGTCATCTTGCTTTTGGAAACGGGAGGCAAGACAAATTTTTTGCTCACAGAGATGATGGAAACGCAATCACAAGTCTTCTACTTGTTTGTTGAAATGCATTTCGGACATTTGAAAGATCATTTTGCTACTGTTTCCGCTTGAACATGTTACACAAATGAAATGAATTTGGGCTATAAATTTGCATTTTAATTTAACTACGTATTAAGCATTAAAATATTAAGCAACTTACATATCAAGACTACAGTTGTAAGTGGCAAATGTAAATGATATAATTTCATTTTCAATTTCATTTTGCACCAAATGTATGGAACAAAAAAAAATGCCAAAAGAATTTGAAATAAAAAGCTTGATGAATTACACAACTGGGAAAAAAAATGCATTGCAATTAATCTGTTGATGAAGCCGTTTACAGCCACTAGCACCACCCGGTGAGGACGTCTAACAGCAGATGGCGATCTTCTACCGTTACTCTACTGGTTTTCCTGCAGTTCCCGGATGTGCGCAGCTAACAGCTGCCAAATTTGAACCACTGAATTTTCGGAAACGGATTTGTAAAGTGAAATAAAATCAACTTAAAATTGTCTGGCGAATGTTTTTTTTTTTTTTGGAATTATTAAAGAAACTGAATATTTTGGAAGTGGACTTTGTGAGGTGAATATTAATCATTGAATTTTTAACAATGAAAAAGTTGGTGAAATGTTTCCGATTGAAATATTCACTACTTAAATATGCGACCATGTTAAAATGCAGCGCACAAAAATGCAACCCCCGAAAATACAATGCATTAAAATGTAAGCTCTGTTAATTGCAATGCATTTCTTTTCCCAGTTAATTCAACAAGCTTTATATTTCAGATACTTTTGCCATTATTTTAGTTCCATAAAATGTTGCACATATGTTGAGAATTGTAAAATGTAAATGCAAAATACATTGCGAATTGAATATTGCTACAGAAAAGCTTCCATACATTTCAGATGCGTTGGTTAGTCTATTAGTTAGTTCCAAAAGAAAACGCATTGACGTTTGGTTTCCATTGTTCGTGCACATTTTTTCTTACTGGACAAAACATGTATCCTACTCAGTTGTAGGATATTGCATAATTTTAATACATCTTCGCGTTAATACATCTAAGATTTTTATATTCCAAAATGTGCATAAAAGTTGGATGGAAATGCAGCTCTTGCTCACATTCAAATATGGACTTCGAGACTTCACTTACCCGCAGTTATTTACAGCCATCAGGTTGGACACCACTACAAAGGGATATGTCAGCATACTTGCAAAAAACTGAGTTAAACAAGAGAGTAAAATGGTTAGAAACAGTCTAATTAATCACATAAAGCACTTGCACAGTCATTACAAAAACACGACATTTTTAAGCACTTTTATATACAACCGTCTAAAGCAAACACAGGGTTTTTGCAGGTTTCACAATGTCAAATTTAAAACATTTTTAAGACCTATATCATATTTGTGTTTATCTAACAAACTGTCCAAAATTAACTAAAAAAAATCTGCAAATCACTGTAAAAAAATATTTTGTCCAACATTACTCGAGATTGCAGCCGACAGCGAGACTACTACGTACTCAATGGCATTGAGTAGGTAACAAATATTCTAACGCATGCGCGGCAATGAGTGTCGAAACACGCATGTGCAGTGATGGATTTTGAAACCCCGTGATGACATTTTAGAGATTATTTTTTGGCCGTAGCTGATTTTTTTCTTAACGGAAAGGACAGTGGAGAGTGGCAGGAATTCAGGAGAGGAGAGAATTGGGCGGGATGGGAAAGACAACGGGCTCGGGATTCGAACTCGAGTCAGCCCTGTGCAACTGCACACATGCGTCCTACGCGTTACCACTACAACACACCACAGGACGGCGATTCCATTTTAAAGTCTACGGTTGAAACCATAGATATTTTATACGTAGACAAGTGTTCTTTGAAAAGACATGAAATTATATTGACACGGAATACTCTTTTTGCTCTGATGAACCCGATTCGTTTGATCACTTGTGTTTAGATTGCAGATATACAGCATTTTGTGAAGTTTATCATTTAAATGTAATGCTATTTATCTCTTTATTGAATATACATTTTATTTTATATTGTTGATTACTTTTTTTATGTTATAATTAGCAAAGTTTCAATATTTTTGATGACCAGTGCATGTATACACGTGGTAGTTGGTGTTTTTTTTTTTAAATTTTCCTATGTATTTATAGTTATTCCAAATCAACGGTGCATTCATGCGAGCATGTTTGAACTTATTTTTTATGAATCTTATAATACAAATATATACAGGCATAAACTCATGTACCGTATTTTTCGCCGTATAAGACGCACTTTTTCCTTCCCCAAAACTGAGGGGGAAAAGTTGGTGCGTCTTATGCGGCGAATGCAGAGCGCCGCGGAGCAGAGGGTGGTCACAGCCATAGGAGGCGTAAGAGAGGCCGCGGCTTCGGCCTAGCTCCGGAGCCGTCAGCTATGGTAAGCCCTTTTAACATTTAAACATCTGCCCTGACTATCCGCAAATGCATTTAAAGATAGGAATAAATGTATTGTAACTAGTAGTAAATATATTTTGATGGGCGTTAAGACATTTAGAGATATCTTTAATTGTAATTGCCCTAGTAAGAAAGTGAATTTGAGATATCTCCAATTATATATTGACTATTCAAAACTCAATTGAAGATATCTGCAATATCTCATATCTGTAGCGAGGACTTCTTGCATTGATCACATGATCGTAGTCAGCTGACTTACCCCAGTAACAGCTTGAGAGCAGTTCTTGATCTCTCCAGTGTGACTCGTCTGAGAACATGATAATCACCTCAATTAGTATGCAAATCCATTATTTCAGATGCATTTGCAAAAGTACTGCCCTTAATGCATCACATACCGAATCATCTATGGTGTATGTGTTTATAAAGTGAGCGAGCATGTTGCAGATCCACAGGGAAAGAACATCCCCCAGTAGACGAGGAATGAGGCCCCTGTGGGAGCACGGCAGGGAACGCTGTTAATAAACCTGTACAACTTAATATCAAAATAACGCACTTTCTCTTTGCACCTACGCAAAAAAACCCAGGATTCCCTCTTCTTTGTATACGGTGACTACGGAGTCAAAGACACCACTGGAAGCAAATGAGAACATACGTAAACAAAAAACTGAGATAGACATGAAGCCTCGTGGGAGAATTCAACTGACTTGTATTTGGCCTCTCTACCAATAAACTGCACCATGCATCTTAGCGTAATCACTGGGAAGAGAAAAGTACACCAAGTCATGTTCACAGCCCGAGAGAAACTGTGCTTCAAATCCCATTACAAAACAACAATATTTACCATGAAAAGGGTGCGTGACAATTGTGGCACAAGAACGTGCAATCATTTCTTTAGTGGTCTAAGAAGACAAAACAGACGAAATTATAAAAGCAGCAAAACCATGCACAATATTGTGACTGGTGTAAAGAATTTAACCGTTTGTGTCTTTTGTTTACGTCAAACTGTGCGACATTTTTTTCAAACATAAAACATTAGCCAGCAAAGTCTACCCCGAAAGCCTCACCTCGTTTACTACATGCTGCAAAGAGCCTTCCTCTACTTTCCGATCACTTCCCATCACCTGGGAGGAAAAAAAAGGCAATCGCTGTTCATTCAGGGTAAAAGATGTTAGACAGCTACAATGCACCATGTGCAAAAGTTTCAGCACCCCTGTCAATTTTTATGATTTTCTTTAAAAAAAAAAATCATTAATGGCTTGGATGAGAAATCGCTGTTAAATATAGCAAATAAATGACTTTTTTTAATTATTTAACCAAAATGAGGCATGTGCATAAATTCAGACACCACAAAAGAAAAATTAACTCAATATTTTTGTGCAGAAATAAACGCCTCAAACGCTTGCTATAGATTCCAATTAGAGTCTGTATTCTGGACCTTTCAGTCAGGTTTGATGGTTTCTGAGCAGGGACAGCATACCTCAAGCGACGTTTGTGGCATTTGCAAAGAAAAGGCTTTTAGTCGTCCATACAGCATCTCCTTGTGTAAAGTGAGCTGAATTGTGCCACTTCAGGTCATAACTGGAACTGCACCTCTGGTCTTCCCATTCCTCACTGTTGAAACTAAACCATCATTGTTTTCAGGGCGCTCTTTATCGAAGAAACACGAATGGCCTCCTTTAAATGCTTTCTCATGATTGGATTCACCCGTGTGTGGAGGTCAATGGTCACTGAGGTTACGAATGATTAATAAAGGAAAATCGTGAAAATGTACAGGGGTGCATACAACTGTACATCAAATATTGATGTCTTGATCATAGTAACATTTTGGATTCATTTATGTGGTTCTCCTACCTCAATTTTGTCCTGGCACTTCTGTGGGGTAGAATAGAAGGTTAGATCCAAATAAAAAGACATGTATAAATAACCTCTGCTCAGCGGCGGCAGGCCAGATAAGCAATGCAGTCAAATTGTGACTGGCTCAATAACCGTTCATGTAGTCGGAAACATCTCGTAGAGGTCAGTTATGCAGTTCTACATAAAGGCTGAACTAGCTGACTGTTTCAATCACTCATTAGAGCAAAAAAACACAAAAGTGAGAGTTTCAAGTACATGAAAACAAAATATCATTTAAAAACAGGAAAAAGAATCCTTGTTAGGAGACAATCTGAAAACGTTTTGTAAAATATTTGTATCAAAGTCTGATAGGATGAAATGACAACCCAATGCTTACATATAATAACGACATTTAAAACAACAACCAAAAAAAAAACCTTGCATACCTCCAAAACTCTACTGTGTACAATAGTGCCAATGGTTCCTGCACAAAGCCTTGGAGTAAGGCCCTTAAACAGTCCTATTTTCCCATCAATCTTGATAATGTGTTTGGCTGTGGGTGACAGAAGAAAGAATGATTATTCATAATAATTTAGAAAAACTGAACTGTTCTCATCAAGTTGCTTCATATTCTCACCATATGAGAAGAGCCCTGGAAGCTGGTAGACTTGTCGTCCAAATATATTCCTGCCCAGCGTAGGAGGAAAAGGTTCATGTCCAACCTACATTCGCAAAGAAATGTATAATGAGTGAGTGTGAATGCTGCAACCTATTTTATGATCAGTAAAAGTATATACATTCACTGGCCATTTTATTAGGTACACCTTTCCAACATCTGCAGATATTTTCCATTCCCACCAATTTACTTGGTGTTTTAGGAGACTAATAATGGAATGAATTCGTGCAGAACAACAATGCTTTAGTTTAGGGGTCACCAACACGGTGCCCATGGGCACCTGGTCGCCCGCGAGGACCACAGGAGTGGTCTGCAACCTGTTCTATAAATAGCGCCACTTTCCAGTGAGCTGAATCTATTTTAATATGACTGCTAGTCTTGTTTAAATGACACTTTCACGTAAGCTTGATGTGAATATATATATATAAATGTAAAAAATGTATTATTTAAATGAACTACGACCTGGTAGAGTTGGTCAGTATGAGCAGCGAAAATGAGACGACTGACCCATAAAAAGATCATTTCATTTTCGCAACGTATGCGAGAGGAGCGTGTGTATGCCTCATCTGCGCAACGACTGTGACTGCAGCCAAGCGGCACAACGTGGAGAGACATTTCACAATGTGCCACACAAGCTACCAACTATCCACAGAGCAGTGCACTGAATACAGAAAAAGCAGCGAGTTGCGGAGATGCGCGAGACAAGTGTACAAGATACTGGTAAACCGCACACAATGCCAGGCTTCCCGGTAACTGAAAGAAACAGATTTCAGATTTCGTGTCCAGCTCATGTTTAGATCAATGCATTTGTAAATTGAAAAAACTGTTCATGTTAAAATGTTAAAACTGTAAAAAGAAAATAATAATCTTCGCTCACTTTTTGTATGTGAATGAGTTAAAATTTGTACATTGGATATTGTGATTTCCTTGGACTGTTGTAGAAGTGATCATTTTGAACATTTATGTATATTTTTTTCAATTAAAAAAACTGAGACAAAATATAAAGTGTTGCATATTAATATTTATCTGTTTACTACCTTTTAAATCATTGTTGACATTCATTGTGAGAAATAATGAATAATGAAACATGATCAGTGTCTTTGCAGAGATGAATATATCCTTAATTATTATTAAATTCAGAAGAGGGTATCAAAGTGCATTATTCAGTACCCAGGAAGTAGCTCTCGGTTTCAAAAAGGTTGGTGTTCACTGCTTCTGTAACTGTTTTTTATGGTGACTCATGCGGTCCCCAAACATTACTCTATGCAAAACAAAATTTCATTGATTACGCTATTTCCTTCTTGTATGAAGTCACCATGCAAATGTCGGATGAACGGCACAGCTCTTTTACTCATGTTAGCTTTCATTGGTCACTCTCCTTCTGAAAAGCCAACACCATTGGACACTTCCCTGAAAATAGGCCTTGCGATGGACTGCCAACATGTCCAGGCTGTAACCCCCACCTTTTGCCCAATGTGACCCCAAAAGGCAATGAGCGAGCAGGATATTGAATGAAAACTTTTGACCGGTGAGTAGAGACCTTAAAGAGCTCACGCATCTGATCGTGTGAAGTGGAGTGCACTTATTGTACCGCAAATGCCATCTTCAGGCAGAGAGAGTAATTGCATCAATATTTCCTCCCCACCGATGAAGAGCACCCTGCTGGGAATCCATATGAAGATCTCTGTGAATCTCAATTCAGACCGATGTGTAGAGGCCTCAAATCACTTTGAACACGACATGGTTATTGTTAACAGACAGGCTGGTGGAGAATATCAAAAACTGCTGATCTACTGGGATTTTCTCGCGCAAACTTCTCAAGGGTTAACAGAGAGTGGTCAGAAAAAGAGAAAATATCCAAATGCCTTGTTGATGTGAAACTGATAAAAAGGCAACTCAAAAAAATGTGGTTTCTTGAACATGATGATGAGTTCATTGTACTCAAATGTTCTCCAAAGTCACCAGATCTCAACCCAGTAGAGCACCTTTGGAATGTGGTGGAGCGGGAGATTCGCAACAAGGATGGTGCAGCCGACAAACCTGCAGCATCTGTGTGATGTTATCATGTCAACATGGATAAAACTCTCTGAGGAATGTTTCCTGTACTTTGTTGAATCTGTGCCACAAAAGATTAAAGCAAGAAGGCAAAAAGGGGTCCAACCCGGTGCTAGCAAGGTGTGCCTAATAAAATGGCAAATGAGAGGAATTGGACCATAATTCTAGCAGTGAATATGCAGTCATCTAAAAACATAAAGTAACATCGGTAAATGTACATTACAGTAAATGTAATGATTTATTTTGGTTTAACATTGGTATTAGACACAAGTTTTAAACAGAGATTGCATTGTTTGTTTTGGTGTTGATTTGTTGCCCTATTTTCATGGACCAAGAACTTCATCATAATAATAAAGGTGTTGGTGGATCTTGTAAAAATTCCCAGTGACAATCAATAACAGACCTTATCGTTACAGAATGACCTTTCATAGCATGAACTCTTACACCAGATTGACAGAAGCCAATGGCGTTTGTTTTGGATATTATACAGTTAACTGGGATGACGGAATGTTTCAGTTTACAAATGGACAGCTTTAAACATTCAGAACATAGTGAGGTAAACAGAATGAATAACAGGAGACTGTGTAAAACCCAGCAGGCTAACGACTAACGTTATCAAGATGCTATCGAAACTGCCCGACAGCTGCGCATGTGCAGTCGTGGACGACCAACCGAAACTGTGATTAAACCTATTTTGAGTATCTTACCTGAACTAAAACCTTGATGTACATAAGAGGGTGGGAAAGGACTGTTAATCCAGTCCCAAGGAGGACTTGTCCACATGCGTCCGCCATTACCAAGACGATCCAAAACGTCCCTCCCCTCCTTGACAGCAAAAGGATTTGGTGATACGCGCAAAACAGTGTTGCCAGATCTTCACTAACACAAACAGCATTCAATAATTCTATTTTATTGAAACGCTCCAACCTTTTAAATAATTATAACAGCATCGATATAAATAATACATAAATAAGAATACAGTATTATGGACTAACATGAAAATTTCTATTGATTGTTAATTTTTTTATCTGTTTGTACATCAATATAAATTGTTGCAACTTAAAATATAATTTATTTTACAGCGATTACCGATAGTTACAGAACTTACAGCCACCTTAGCATGTCTACATACCTCGTGAAAAAATAAACGAATTAAAATGAAATCATTTGGGGGCTCACAGATACAATAATCATGCATGCGGTAGAGAGAAATAAAATAATCATGCATGCGGCTGAGAGAAATAAAAGTTGACAAGGTGTCGATCATAAATAAGAGTACCTGGCAACTTTCTTTGTCACATGACGCGCTTGTCCGCAGGAAGTCAACAGAGCCGAAGCTTTTTTCTACGTTCTACATCTTTCCACCAGGTGGAGCCCTCTATCACCTTATAGATTTTGAGCAAAAAAAACTTTTTGACAAAAAAAAACATGAATATCCTCCTGAACAGTTGAAGCTACAGTCACTAAAATATGCCAAGACATCCAAACTGGCCTGACTCGGGTTGCTATATATTTTCAGACTGGAACCACTAAAGGAGTTCTGGGAAATGGCTGAGATGGCAGGGAAATTTTCCTTTGACTTAACATGGGGTCAAACTTTGGAGAACTTTAGTTCAAACTGAGAACCTCATAGAAACTTCAAACTGACCGGACTTGTGGAAGTTAGAAATGGATACCAAGAAAAAGATGTGCCGCTACTTGGGTTAAAGATGTGCCGCTACTTGTCATGGCCATTGAAAATAATTTCGAAAGGGCATCGGAATTATTTTCGAGAAAAAGTAACAACTTAAATTTTTTTATCACATCACAGACATCTCCCTAAATACTGTTTACCCTAACAACCTACACTTCTGAAACTCAGTTTGGTAAATGATAGAGAAATGGGGTTTGGCGTATATAACTTATAGGGAACCACTTATAGTATATAATTATAGAGAACATATTTTTATGTCACAGACTCCTTAGCAACTACAATTTTTACCTTAGCAACTTATTTAGCAGATCTATATCTCAACTTTTAAAAAAATGCCAGGGACATACGACTTGGTATATATCACTCATAGTGAGAAGGGAATCTTTAAACAACAATTGATTTCCCCCTAGCAACCAGATTGTTTACCCCAGCAACCAATTTAAAAACTATAGCTCAGCTCAGGAAGATTGTTGATTACTGGGTAAAGTTTATATTACGCCTAGTCACAAGGGGTACATTTTTAAAAAATAGTTTCAAACAGTCAACATCAAAGTTTGTGTAGAAACTTTAGCCATCTAGTGTAATCGTTTATATTTCTACTCACTTTCTGAAACCAATTAGACCAGCTTGGTTTAGACCAATTAGGTGAAACTTTATGATTTCCTGCAGCACACCAGACAATCTCATGGCACAATGGTGGAAAAACACTGTTATGGACTATTAAAGTTGTCTATAAACACACTCAAAGTACACTCAACAAATATGAGGTGAATAATTTTGATTTAAAGAAAAGAATACAATTTGGAAACATTTAACCTCTAATTATGAGAGAAATCACACATTTAAGGGAAACGTAAGTTGAATAGTTTGTAATTGTTCAATCTAATCTCACCTATTATGCCTGGTTTTGTAAATTGTAATCAGACAGAACTTCTTACTTTGAAATCCAATGTGAATGCAGTGTTGCAGTGAGTCTACGCATAGCAATTTGAATCTGGCTCAACTCTGATTAGACTATTGCATTTGCATAACAAAAGAACCAAAATGAATTATGGTACTGGACTGGACCACATTTGGGTTCTGCAGAAGGGCAGCACACAAGCATTCCCATCAGAAACAAAAGAAACTAATAAAAAAATGCAAATTTCTGTTCTCACTATTTGTGCCACTTATACAGTGTTCTGTCCACCGCTGGAGGGTTGCACAAGATCCTCTTCTTTTCAAATGAGGATTTGGTAAATGACGACATCTCACAGAGAAATGTCTAGAGACCCAAATACACGGGACAGCTGAAACCTTTTATAGAAATGCATTATTTTTATAGAGTGTATGTAAAATATTCACAGCGCCGCAGTTTACCCCTCATTTTGTAATGTTACACTCTCAGAAAAATGGAACACAATGGAACGATTAAAGACCCTCAATGATCCGTTTTGGACCTTTATCAATAGCTAAACCTTTATTTGTACATTTAAAACCTCGGAGGATACTGTTTAGTACCAATTAAACTATGACTGAACAAATAATGGTATCATGGTGCACAACTGAAGGCTATCTGATTTAATTTACAATAAATTGGAAATGTGTTTCGAGCTAAACTCATACGTGGCTACAGTTTGGCTTGAGAAAGTGCAGCGTAAAAGCAAAACTAAACGGTTGCTAAGGTAGCTTTTTTGGTGGCTATGGAAGTCAGTGATCCTAATGATTTTCTAATGCTCAGACAGAGATATGGTTAGTTTGTTGCTATGCTAAACAGCCTGGTTGCTATGGAGGATTCAGTGACATGCTATAATGTTGTCTTTTCAAGTCAAGGAAAGAAAATGAATAAATTAAGTTGAGAGTGATTATTGTTCCCTTTCAGTCGGTCCCGGAGACGTTAGTCGGGATTAGACCGACTGAATGGGAGTGAATCTCCATGAGAGCGACTGACCGAATACTTTAACGGGCAAATAATTTGCAGGCATAGGTGATTGATTAGCAATCAGCCGGGTATGGTAGCAATCAGCCAGGTGACCTACGCCTCAGTATGGAATTTTCCGAGGAGCCGGACCTACTTACCTCCCGGCGCCCTCAGATCAATGACTTCAAGGGCATGGGGAAGGGTAACGTCTCCGTTCCCTATTCAGGGAACCTAGACGTTTTTATCGTAAAGTAGTGATAGTGATTATTGTAAAGTTGACCACTTTTTGGACAAAAATTTGCTATTTAATTTTAAATATGCCCCGTTTAAAAGATTCACTTAAAAGAAGTTAGTGAGCGTAGCAATTAGTTAAGTAACAAAGTCACTTAGTATTAAACATCGGCTCTTTGTGCAGCAATGACACTGTGGCTCCTCTGTAGTTTGCGTGCCAATTATCTCAGCCCTGGTGCTTGAGCTTGCCAACCTAGAATCAAATTTATGCAAGCAATCTTTTGAAATATCCTCTTTTGAAAGAACTGGTAGATTTCATGACCCAACATCTGGACAAGACTGAACCAGTGACAAAGATGCTTCCTCTTAGTACAGAATGGTGCAAGGTGTGTGGTGGGAACCTAAAACCAACCATGAAGATTTAACATGATGGTTGGTTAAGTTTCACCCTTTTCTATTGACAATGAACAAACGCATCCTTACAGTATGAAAGCAATTTGTATGGTGTTTTATAACATCCAGCACATATGTTTTGTATAATTCATTATATAATTCTTCTATATCTAATTCTATATATAAATTAGAAAGTTGAGAATTAAACTTTTAACTAGAGTATACATTAGTGACGCTGCCTTTCAGTTAGAATGGGGTCTGCATGTTGTCCTTGTTGGTAAACCAATTTCTTCCTGCAGTCCAAAATCATGCTTAATGTTTTTGCAGACTCTAAATTTCGCTTAGATGTGAATATGAGAATTAATAATTACTCTACGAAGGACTGGCTACCTGTCCAGGGTATATACATCCCTATTCTCCAAATGTGAGCACCAATGACCCAAACCATGGGCTAAACTGGTAAAGAAAGGAAAAGAAAAAACTAATTCGTCTCAACTCGTTTGTTTTTAACCATCGTATTCACAAAAGCTTGGTTACCACACAGAGAAGGAAGTCAGGGCTCTTGAAAGAGTATAAATATCTGCAGTCAGTTCGTCCGGCATCAGTCAATCATCATGGATCTGTTTGTGATCCTGCTCTGCTTCCTAATGAGCCCTGCTCTTATTCAGAGTCGTCCCATCGAGGTGAGAACAAACAATAATACCTGAAATATACAATGCACACAATAGCTTTCTAAAAGGCTCTAAAAAAAACTATTTTTCTAGGATTTTGGTGAAAATTTCTCTGGGAAGACTGGTAAGAGACAAGTAAAAGTTTAAAAAGTAGCTTGCAGCTTCGTTTCGTTTTACTAAACTGTACTGTTTCGCATCAGGAATTATCATTGACGATGGCATTGTCCCGCCTTTCAATGATACCAAAACACCTGAAGGTAAGAAAACCTGAATACTGTCAGGATTCTGTCACTTACTGTTATTAACCCCAGCACGATCCTTTATGCTTTATCTGTTGTGTCTTGGTTGTATCATCGGGTGGGTGTTTTGTTGGTCTTGTTTTTGGGGATATTTCCAGCTACCCTTTGCTCCGGGTGATGCTTCATATTTATTTTATTGCTTTGTGTGAGCATTTTGTTTTTAGTTAAGTGGCCATGTGCTTTGTTCTTAATTCTTGTGCCATGTGCTCTCTTGTCTAATGTCCCACCCCTCTCTTTATCTGACCATTTATTGATTGTAGTAACATCCATCTGCAGTGGTAGAGAGGGGCACAGTTATGTCCTGAGCATAGTCAAACAGCGTCAACTATCTGCGTTAATTCTCTTGTGCTCACAGAAAAGAGCACAGACCTTCCCCTGAGCACTAGATGGTGCTTCGGTGAACTGCAACTCACTCCATGTAAGATGGTGCCGCAGAAGCAGTTCACACTGTGCATGATGCATGTGACCAAACGAGTCAATCACACCAGTTTAACGCACTGCATGAAACCAAAAAACTGACGCGCTGCATTTTTTCCAGCTGGTGTGTAAGGTCACATTAGCGCTCTTGTACTTCAAATGAAAGATCCACTGCATGCTACTCACGCTTACGGCAGATGGAGGGCGCTGTTTGACAAGTCTTGGATCCTACCTGAGGCACTGCAGCTGGATAATATTGCACCTGGCTGCCTAGTTTCTCTGTAAATTTGTCTTTGTACTCTTTCCTGTGCAGGAAATTTGCGTCTTTTTTTTATTTGTTTCCCATCCTTGATCTTTTGTATTGTTTATGTTTGTTAATAACGATATACCCTGACTGGCCACTTTATTAAATACACCTTGCTGGTCCCAGGGTTGTCCCCCTTTAGCATCCCTGGCACAGATTCATGGTCCATGTGTACATGATAACATCACACAGTTGCTCCAGATTTATCCGCTGCACATCCATGATGTGAATAAACCATTTCACCACATCCCAAGGGTGCTCTACCGGATTGAGATCTGGTGACTGTGGAGCCATTTGAGTACAGTGAATATATGGCCATGTTCAAGAAACCAGTCTGAGATGATTTGTGCTTTATGGCATGGACTATTGTGCAAGTTTGGTGAGCCTGAGTGAATTGTTGCCTCAGTTTCCTGTTCTGAGCTAACAGGAGTGACACCCGGTGTGGTCTTCTGCTGCTGTAGTCCATTCGCCTCAAGGTTCGAAGTGTTGGGGGTTCAGAGATGCTCTTCTGCAGACCTTGATTGCAGCGAGTGGTTGTTTGAGTTACTGTTGCCTTTCTCTTAGCTCGAACCATTCTGGCCATAGCCCTTTGACCTCATTTTTCACCCACAGAAATGCCACACACTGGATATTCTCTCTTTTTCTGACCATTCCCTGTATAGAGTTGTGCATGACAGTCCCAGTAGATCAGCAGTTTTGGAAATTCTGTGGCACTAACAACCATGCCACATCACAAAGTCACTTAAATCACCAGAAAAGTTGAGCACATGTACCTAATAAAGTGGCCGGTGAATTTAGTTTGCATAATTGTTTTTGTTTTACAATATCCCTTGTGTAACAGGACCGGAATCGGATGATCCGTTGATCCTGTTTGGAGACATCGCATTTTCCAGGGGTGTCAAGAATGCAGATCCATGCACAGCACGAGGCTGCAAATGGAACAGAAGCAGAGATCGTTTAGTCTATGTCCCCTACGTGATCTCGCGGGGCTACGGTAGGTGTCAGCGTTCACAAACCTTGAATCATCACCTCGTGAGGATTAGTAATATTCTCTCTTTCACAGCTCCGAGTGAAAAACAGGTGATTGAGCGAGCCCTTCAGTCCTTTTCTACGGTTTCATGCATTCGCTTCGTACCTCATAATGGCCAGAGAGACTTTCTCAACATTCAGTCCCAGTCTGGGTAGATGTCTTTGTTTTCTTTGTCATTTAGTTTCGTTTTTACACTGTTGTGACCATCACTGTTCCGCAGGTGCTACTCATACCTGGGCCGGCAGGGCGGGGGACAGGTGGTGTCTTTAGATCGTTTTGGATGCATCTTTCACAAGACTGTGCAGCATGAGCTGCTCCACGCACTTGGCTTCCACCATGAGCAGAATCGCAGCGACCGTGACAAGCACATCCAAATTCTCTACCAGAACATTATACCAGGTACTGCTTTCAGAGAAAGGCTGTGTTTTATAAAAGAGAAACATTTTATCTGAAAGAAAAACATAGTTTTCTTTGTCCCGTACAACAGCAATGGCATATAATTTCGACAAGCAAAATACCAACAACCTGGGAACCCCATATGACTACAACTCTGTGATGCACTATCCGAGGCAAGTGTTTCTCAACTCCGTGCTTTTTCCATGCTAAAAGGGAGGAAGCTAGCTATTGATATAATTTTTATGTGTCTCGTTTTAGGTTTGCTTTCTCCAGCAACAACCTGCCAACCATGGTTCCGATTCCCAATAGTAATGTACGGATTGGTGAAGCCCAAAGCATGAGCCCCAATGACATCTTGCGTGTGAACAGACTCTACTGCAGTATGTTTAATTTCTTCTAGCATTTCAGCTAGTAATGCAATTTCTATTACAATTTCAGCAAGTAATGCTATTTCTATTAGCATTTCAGCTAGTAATGCTATTTCTATTACAATTTCAGCAAGTAATGCAATTTCTATTACCATTTCAGCTAGTAATGCTATTTCTATTACCATTTCACCTAGCAATGGTATTTCTATTAGCATTTCAGCTAGTAATGCTATTTCTATTAGCATTTCAGCTAGTAATGCTATTTCTATTACAATTTCACCTAGTAATGCTATTTCTATTACCATTTCAGCTAGTAATGCTATTTCTATTACCATTTCACCTAGTAATGCTATTTATATTACCATTTCAGCTAGTAATGCTATTTCTATTACCATTTCAGCTAGTAATGCTATTTCTATTAGCATTTCAGCTAGTGATGCTATTTCTATTACAATTTCAGCTAGTAATGCTATTTCTATTAGTATTTCAGCTAGTAATGCTATTTATATTACCATTTCAGCTAGTAATGCTATTTATATTACCATTTCAGCTAGTAATGCTATTTCTATTAGCATTTCAGCTAGTGATGCTATTTCTATTACAATTTCAGCAAGTAATGCTATTTCTATTACCATTTCAGCTAGTAATGCTATTTCTATTACCATTTCACCTAGCAATGGTATTTCTATTAGCATTTCAGCTAGTAATGCTATTTCTATTACAATTTCAGCTAGTAATGCTATTTCTATTACCATTTCAGCTAGTAATGCTATTTCTATTAGCATTTCAGCTAGTAATGCTATTTCTATTAGCATTTCAGCTAGTAATGCTATTTCTATTACCATTTCACCTAGTAATGCTATTTATATTACCATTTCAGATAGTAATGCTATTTCTATTACCATTTCAGCTAGTAATGCTATTTCTATTAGCATTTCAGCTAGTGATGCTATTTCTATTACAATTTCAGCTAGTAATGCTATTTCTATTAGTATTTCAGCTAGTAATGCTATTTATATTACCATTTCAGCTAGTAATGCTATTTCTATTAGCATTTCAGCTAGTGATGCTATTTCCATTACAATTTCAGCTAGTAATGCTATTTCTATTAGTATTTCAGCTAGTAATGCTATTTACATTACCATTTCAGCTAGTAATGCTATTTCTCAGCTAGTATGCTATTTCTATTAGCATTTCAGCTAGTAATGCTATTTCTATTAGCATTTCAGCTAGTAATGCTATTTCTATTAGCATTTCAGCTAGTAATGCTATTTCTATTGGCATTTCACCTAGTAATGCTATTTAAAAAAAAGACCAATATGTCATCTACAGTGATGTGCAAATGTTTGTGCACCCCTATAAATCATAATGATTTATAAATAATCGTTCTTCTGGATGAGAATAATCAGTTAAAGATATCATCATATAGGGGACAAACACACTTATAATAATGTTAATATTATTTAGGAAAAGTGTGTTTATAAACAATGATTGACAGCTACACTGAACTGACCACTGTTTTAAACTCAAAATTCTCAATGTAAAAAAAGATCTACGGTATATCTATTCGGCATGAACATACCACATTGAAATTATATCTAAATATGTCTATATACACTGACTGATATATGTATATGTATGTGCTCACCTGAACAATCAGTACAAAATCTCTATAAACCGCCGTTGGTTGTAATTAAGTTGTTGTTGCTATGAGTATGCACACGTTCTGTCACGAAGCCCCACCCATGAACGCAGAGCCTTGCCCACTAAACATGGAATCCCGTCCAAGGTCCAAGTCATTTGGTTGTCGTCCCTAAAGGCCTTTATACACCAATCCGAATTGAGTTTGCCACAAATCTTAGAATGGTTTCTCCTTAGTCTGGGTCAAGGAAATTTTGATGCAATGACACTCCCTGCCTGAAGATGGCGATTACAATACAAGAGATGCTCTCTGCGCCACACAGGGAAACAGGAAGACGGTGACAGAGAAGAAATCAAAGAACACAAAAAATCCTGGATGTCAAGCTGTTTATTCTGTTGGTGGCTGATCACTGGGAGCTGTTTTCTACTCACGTCATCAAAAGAGAGAGCTTTCATTGGTTCTCCCTGTGAAAAACTGAACCATATGGCAGTGCAAAACTCTGCCAGTGTCGGCACCACTCGTTTGGTCAGATGCGTGATGTCCTGTTGGTGCCCATGATTTTTGATCAAGGTGCGCTCTTGCAAGAAACTTTGGACCCAAAATTTGGCCTCTACTCAGGGCAAACAGCATCTTCGGGCAGGGAGAGCCAGGGCATCAATAATTCCTTGACCCAGACGAAGAGCACCCTGCTGAGAAGCCATTTGAAGATTCATGCGAATCTCAATTTGGATCGGTTTGTGGAGGCCTTTAGTCAGTGGGCGGGGGCTTATCCTTCTGCAGCCGACAGTCTGGGGTGGTCCAGTTTTGGTCTAGTCAGACAATGCTGCTTAAAGTCCCTTTCGTGACACAATCCATCAACGCCATCCACTCTGGCCAGTTTTGTTAGACGATTATGTTCTTATCACTATCTTTTAAACTTTTCTCTGCACTTGTAACACTAGAATTTTACAAAATAAAAGTCAATTTACAGAAGGTCTGAAAATGCTCTATTGAACAGCATTTACACGTTTTGCCATTCCCTCCACTCATGTTCACCCTTTGTTACAGTTTGAGCGATGGGCTGCAAGGACGAAGGAAGAATCAGCTTGATCCAACGTGGGCTGACCTTTTCCAAGTATTTTTATTTTTATTTTCCTTTGTTTTGTACCTGCTAATACATTAACCGAATGTTCCTGCATCAGAAGCTTGGAATAAATCTGCAAAAGGTGCCCAGTGTCATAATTTTCTGCTATAAACACTGCCCTCATCTGAACAAAGCTATTGCGATCTTTTCTGTCTCCTTCTGTTTGACGACTTGTGATCATCAAACAGTAGTAAAGTCATGATTGCTGAGTTGTGTATTTGTCTTGATCATTTCACTCGATTATGTAATTAAACCATTCACACTTACAATGCCTAATCATTTAAAATAAACCATCGTTGTAAAAGGTTTTGTTTCCAATAGACTAAAGAGTTTAAGAAGATTCAGAGAGAGATTCAGATTTGAAAATCCTTTGGGGATTTTAATCAGTTACATTTTACCAATATTGGTACACTCTAACAATGCACATTTTAGAATCCCTTCCTCTACAAAGCATAAAACCTCTTTGAAAATTTTATTTTCAAAGTGGACATCATTCATTGCTTTAAATTTTTTTCATCAATATCAAATCATTCTTACAACCAACAAAATATAATGCCCATGATCATTTTCTGAACAGTTACACGTATAGATGGCAGTTTTAGCTTGTCCCAGAACAAAATTAAACTATTAACATTCAATAGAACTCCTCTCAAAATATTAAAAACATGTAAAATAGAATAATCAATAAAAGATGATTCCTTCAAGCAGACAAATAATAGTTTCCATCTACGACGATTCATAAAAGCGTGAAAAACATGTTTCTCTAATATCACAAAAAAGACAAACATGGCTGATTTCAGCGTTTAAAACCGAAATAAAATAATTTACAGCAATGACCCCATGGAGTACTCCCCTCTGTATATCCCCTCCTCTCTTACAATGGCTTGTTAAGGGTTGAAGCTGGCATATCCAGCTTCTTCTACAGAATTCCTATCGGATTGAGATCTGAATGCTCACGAAGCCAATTTGTTTTTCTTGATTCACCATTGTTGTCTTGGCAGTGTGTTGTGTGTCAGTGTCACGCTGAGAATAATCACCAATAGACCATTTTCATTACCCTTGCTGAGGGAAGGAGATTATGACTTGATGGTAATGGACCCTATCTATCAGCGCTTATGAGGCGCTTTTAAAAGTAGCAGTGCTAACCCTTTAATTTCTTCAATGATTACAATGAATGAACAAAAGAGAAATCTAAAACAAATTACCATTTGGCTGAGAGGTTGTTGGAGAACTTTGTATGATGTTAGTGAAGATAGTGCTTAATGAACGGCTGTATGTTTGGGGTCATTGTCCTGCTGCGGAATAAATTTGGTTCAAATCCCTTTCCTGACCAAATCTCCAATTATATTTGTAGAAACGCAACTCGAGACTTTCAATAAACATCCGCCATGATTCACTTTTACCTGCAGGACACTTATTACTGTTCCGCTGACCAGCCTTTCCACAAACTGTCCTTTACTACAACCATTTTGATTCATCTGTTCTGCGCACCTTCTGCAATTTTCCTTGCATATCTTTTTTGGGCTAGAAGTAAAAATACTTGAACCAGAAACATAACACCAGTAAACATGACAGAATTCTAAATGAAGGGAAATTGTAAGCAACACGTGGAGACAGCACACTGTGATGGGGAAAGTCACACCTGTTCTCTGACCATTACACAAGACTAGCTGCACAAATAAAGCTTGCTGTGTATGGCGCTTTCCTGGAAACTAAAGGTAATATGTTTTGCATATGCCATTATGAGCTGTTTTAAAAAATTCAAACTATCATTCAACTATCGTTCACATTATCATTATGTCTGATGTGGCCTTTTTGTGAATCTCCTGGATATTTCAAATAAACAACGAACTGATAAACTCAACCGCTCACTCTTCATACATCATAGTTTAAATACTTAGCACTCTGGATTTGATCCCAGATCTTTGTGCTCAAAACAACCTGGAAACCCGAGAACTCCTGCTTTCCATGTAATTGTCAGTGGTGTAAAAGTACTCTTAAAAAAAGTATCTGTTCTAAATACAACCCAAAGTATGAGTACGATAAATTATTATTTCACCAAACAAAAAAATGTAGCTCACATCAGAACCATTTTCTTAAGGGTCTTTCTAAGCGAGATAGAAATACAGGACAGGTAAAGAGAGAGAGAAAGAAGAAAGAAACCGATAGAAATAGCTAAAAAGAATGAAAAAATAGTGAGCGTTAAGAAACTAGGAAAGAAAAAAGGAAAGTATGAATGAAGTAGAGAGGAGAGAGAGAGAAAAATAGAGAGCAAAGAGAAAGGAAGAGAGAAAGCTATAGTGAAAGAGAAAAGAGGGGTGCAGGAGCAAAATAGTGAGAGCGAGGGAGAGAAAGATTGATATAGACTCTTTCCGCAAACCAGTAGAAAGAAAAAAAAGAGAGCATGAGAGGAAAACTGCTTTAACTATTTTCCTGACGATTGAAACAATAAAAGAAAACAAACAAAATAATTTATATTTTCTGCCATCATGTGAAAGTTTTGTGTTGGTTACATTCGCTAGATCTCTTTTTTTGGATGGGGGGGGGGCAGGATAGGTGCCAATCACTGTGGAAGAAAAAGTTAACTAAGTTAAAGCAGGTTGAAGAAAATTAGTGCAGTAAAAATTCAGATACAGAACTAGAAATCAACTCAAGTAAAAGTATAAATTTTTAAATCTACTCACAAATGACAATTTCTGAGAACTACTCAATTACAGTAATTTCAGCTTTTGTAATCAGTTACATTACTGGTAATTGTTCACTAGCAGGTAACTGTTCATGCTTTTGTCAAATACAAAGAAGATTTTCCGTTCTACATTCAGGGGGTGGTGTTTCTAAATTTGCAGATGTCCCTAAAATTTTCTTCCTTGGGAATGAAGACTGCCTTCGGTTTGCTTTTTCCACACAGTCTGCATTGGGTAGCACAACACCTCCAGCTCCTTTGTGCATTTCTTGTTGAGCATGTATGGAATTCCGTTTGGAATTCATCTTTCCTTCTTTACGACTTGCCTGTGTTCGCTGAGATTGGGAGGCATGGTCTTGAACTTGACAGTTGGTAGCATGGCCGAGGCACATATCCTGGGATATTTCTTGATGGATCACTGTCCTGTCTCTTGATGTGCTCCATGGTATCTGGGGGCTGTAAACGCTGAATTATTGATTATATATAAAACGAATAACCATTACTAAACATAAAATAGATTGAGACCCTTGATGTCAACCAAATGTCCTTGTGAGGCAAAAATGAGGGAATTTCACACCTGCCCTCTTCCAAACACGGTGTCAGCATGTTTACAGTGCTATCAGTAAAATCTTATCAATACGGCCTCAATATAAAGGCTTTTTGTGGCCAATGGTTTGCTCTTACTTTGGAGAAGAAGGACTGGTATGTTTCACCCTCTCACGTTGAGTTAGAATTAGATTCATTATGTTTTATGTATAAAGGGGTCTCTGTAAGAAAACATTCTAATAACTGATTTCAAACCAGTGTGCAAGACAACTCAAAATCTCATAAAGTTTATGCAGTACTTCATATTTTGGAATGGAAAATGTAGGATGGATTGTTGATATCAACTGTAAGAGTTAAGGGGAGTCATTCAAGTCTCAACAGCGTGTGTTGGTTTCTTCCAGGGGTCTGTGAACATGTTTGTAACCAAGATGACTTTTGGCTTGTTGGCTCTGATGCTGGTTTTCTCAGCCAGGGCTGAGGAGATGGTAAGACTCTCACACATTTAGGTGCTTATTTTACACCCTCTTATCCAAGCGTTCAAGTGATGAATCTGACCTCAAGCAATCTTTTTCCCCTGTCCATTATGGATCGGCTGTTCTCCATTCAGCAGCCTGGTAAGTCAGCAACCTGGTAAAATATTAATGAAAACACTAAAACCTTACTCCTCTCATAGTTAGTGGTTGGGTGAAGCCATTTATTGTAAAGAACATCTATAACATCAATGACAGCCTGAAGTCTCTTGAGGTAGTTTTCGATGAGGTTCTTTATCTTCTCTGTTGGTAAAGCAGCCGAATCATCTTGACCAAAAGCCTCTCAGCTCTTGTAAATTTGTAGGTTTTAGTTTGAGCTTTCTCCAGAGATAATATTGAGGTCAGGAGTCTTAGATGTTCACTCCAGAACCTTAACTATGTTCAGGGGTTCTCACACTTTTTCAGCTTGCGAGTTACTTTTAAAATGACCAAGTCAAAGTGATCTACCCGCTACAAAGATGTAAAACAATTATTTTCAATTTTATTGAGAATTGACAAAACACGCATAATAATGAACTATTTACATTTTTTGTTATAAACTGAGTTTAATTTGATGACTTGCACTGAATTGAATCATTAGAACAGTTGTGTGTGACCTGAATTGATGGTAATAGAGTGATTTTTATGGGAGCAATTGAGCTTTGATACAAATAAGCAAGAATAAAAATGAAGCTCTAATACATTTTTACATTTTTTATTGAAACTGAGTCGCGCAGTACAATATGGAGGTGAGGAGTGGCGTGTTGCTTGATTTTGATTGTAACAGAGCAATTTAGAATAACAATATTGCAAGCAAGCCAACATAATGAAGTTATGAAGCATATTCTGGGTAAAACATATTTTGGATCTGGTAATTTGTAGACGGTCCCTAAGCGATTCCATGTCAGCGGGTTGCACATAGACGGTAATGTGTTTCTGGCTTCTGCGAATTCCGAGGAAAACTCGTTTTGATAAAAAAACGTTTTGTAGTTTGTCCGCTACATAACACAGATTAAAAATAGGTATTATTTGTTTACAAAGAACATTCTGGTCTCGAGCTATTGAGCAGAGAAAACCGAATCCGTGAATCTGCAGCTAACTTTACTGAACTGTGACGGGATGGATGATCGGCTGATATTGTTTCAATTTCACGCCGCAATCGACCGGTAGCGATGTAATGAGCACCCCTATTCTAGTGGAACCAAAGACGAGTGGACTTTTCGTATGTTTTGGATCGTTGTCGTGTCGGAATGTCCCATGCACAGCTTCTGGGCTGATGATGAACACTTTCCTCCAGGATCCTTTGAGAACAAGCTGCTTTCATCTTCCATCACTTCTTACCAAGTTTACCGTGCCCTTGGAGCTCACACATACCCAAAACATCAGTGACCATCAGTAGAGTTTATGGCCAAAAAGTTAGATTTTGGTCTCATTGGTCTAAATAACAGAAGTTTGGAGCTTTTCTCTGAGCTGTTTGGCGTATTGTAAGCAGCTACTTTGTGGAGTAATGGCTTTCTTCTGGAAAATCGACCATGAATCCCATTTTTCTTCAAGCGTCTTCTTGTTGTGCTCCTTGAAACAGCCGCACCATATTTTTTAGTCAGCCCTGTATTTCAGCTGAAGTTATTTGTGGGGTTTTCTTTGCATCCCTCACAATTTTTCTGGCAGTTGTAGCAGAAACAAATCACTTTCCAATTCTTCATCAGAGTTTGAGCACTGCTAATTGCCATTCCTAGGTCATTAGAGATCTTTTTAGATCTCTTGCTTTCCCATCGCTCAGAGTTTAGAATTGTCAGCGTATCACTGGATGAAAGAGGCAAGGGTCTATCAGGAGCAAGAAACTCAGAAACCTTTTCTACACAAACATTGATTACAAGCAAGCAGGTTGAGGTGAGGATGGTTGGGTTCACCAGCAGCTCAAACCCTTTTGTGTCCACTTTGTGTCTATGTTATCAGGCCAAAATCATCCGGGTGTGTAAACGTTTGATCAGGGGCATTTGTAAAGTTTGGGTAAACACAGTTGTATGACAATAAATGGCTTCATCCAACAACTTACTGTGAGTGAAAAACATTTGTTTGTATTACCATACATTTTTTGTGAAAAATGGCAAAGAAATTTAAAAAAAAAAAAGAAAATTTACCGGCTTTATGTGTGTACCAATATGTACTGTATGTGTGTATTACAGCAGTTGAGCCGGCTGAGCTGTCAGTGTCGGAACTTCTTCATAGAGCCAATAGAGGCATCAGTACGTCATTGTTTCTTACTCCATCAATACACTTGATTGTCTTCCGTTCCCTTTCTACGCCAATGGTTTTATCAAATAATCTGTTTATGTGTTAGTTCCTGAACCCGATGAGCCCAAGCTGCTCGATGATATTGCAGTGAATGAAAGAAATGCTGATCCCTGCACGTCCTACGGCTGCCTGTGGCCCAAATACAGTGATGGAAACATCTGGGTGCCTTACGTCATCGCCAACCACTACTGTAAGACAAAATATTGGCCTAAATAGTGAGAAAATGCTAAAGCTCTTTGTTAAAACATTTACGTTTGTTACTTCAGCCTCCCGCGAGCTCGAGATCATCCAGCGAGGTCTGGACTCCTTTTCTCAGAGCACTTGCATCCGTTTCTTCAGGCGCAGCAATGAGAGAGACTACATCAGCATTGAATCTCGCAGCGGGTGCGTCACAACGCTCAAACAAATAGAGAGAAAAGAATGTACTGCAGAAGGATGAGTATGGCTGAAAATAAGGCGCTAATCCTGAATTATCTTTCAGATGCTACTCTTACGTTGGTCGTCAGGGTTACGCCCAGACTGTGTCTTTGGCTCGTAGCGGCTGTCTCTACCACAGCACAGTTCAGCACGAGCTGCTCCATGCTCTCGGCTTCAACCACGAACAGACGCGTAGTGACAGAGATAACCACATCCAGGTTATCTGGGAGAACATCCAAGAAGGTACGACAAAGATATACACTCACCGGCCGCTTTATTACCTTGCAAGTTCTGTATTGGGCCCTCTTTAACCTCCAGAACTGCCTTTATCTGAGTAAAGTGAACTCATCATCCTGTTCTGAGATGATTCATGTTTTATGACATGGAGCTGGAAGTAGCATCAGAAGATAGGGACATTGTGGTCATAATGAGAGGGTCAGCAACAAAACTCAGGGAGGCTGTGGTGTTGATGCTCAACTGGTACTAATGGGCCCAAAGTGTGCCAAGAAAATATATCAGCCCAAATCCATGCTTTCATGATGTTGATGCCAAAATCTGACCCAACCATCCGAATGTTGCAGCAGAAATCGAGAGGAACCAGGAACGTTTTTCCAATCTTCTATTGTTCAGATTTAGTGACCCTACGCAAACCGTAGTCTCAGTTTCTTGTTCTTATCTGGCCATTCTCCTCTGACCTCTGGCATCAACGAGAGATTTTCTCTTTTTCAGACCATTCTCTGTACATTCTAAAGATGGTTGTGCATGGAAAACCCAGTAAAGCAGCCGTTTCCTAAATGCACCAACAACCATCCCCCTTTCTTCTCCATTCTGAGGCTCGGTTTGAACTGCAGCAGATGTCTACATGCCTAGATGCATTGAGTTGCTGCCATGTGATTGGCTGATTAGAAGTTAAATTTTAATAAAGTGGCCGGCGAGTGTAGAATACAATACTGTTGAAAAATGAAGTTGTACTACTAAGAAAAACACATGTTGTCTTTTCTGATCAGACATGAAGTACAACTTCAACAAAATCAACACACTGAACCAGGGAACTCCCTACGACTACAATTCAGTGATGCAGTACGAAAGGTGAGAGATTCAGCTTCATCATCCTCTCCAGTTCGTCCATATTTTTCCTTCTGCCTGTTTCCAAAAATCTACAATACTGATTTTTTTAAGGATGTCTTCTCGAAATAAGTGTTGTGGTTCTTCTAAAGTACACACTGAGCAAAAGGCGAGGTACACCCTCGACCGTCCATCGCAGGACAACACTCACACATTCACTCACATGTTTTTAGATTCTCCTTTAAAAACATGAAGTTAGCTTGAATAGTGTTTTCGGCTTGTGTGGGAGACTGGAGGCCCGCACAAGCACAAGAATATCCAAACTCTCCTCAGGAAGACCACCGCCTGGCATCAAAGCAGCGACCTACTTACTGAGAGGCAGCCGCGCTTTTCTGATTTCTTGCTCATCCCTCTTTAGAGCTCTGCAGCTGCACTGAAACTCACATGCAAAGTTTTATATTTCCATTTTGAGGTGTTTCAGATTTAAAAATACAATCACTGCATTCATCTCTATCTCCTGCTTACAGATACGCCTTTTCGAAAAATGGATACCCCACAATGGTTCCCATTCCCAACAGCAATGCTGAACTGGGCAAGAGTACCCAGATGAGCCAAAATGACATCATCAGGCTCAACCGGCTCTACCAGTGCTGTAAGTGTTATACTTAGCTCAAAACAAACACTATACAAAAGATGAATCTAATACAACCCCCCCCCCCTCTCTTTTATTTATAGGAAGTGTGGAAACACTCGTTCTGCCAAGAAGCACACAAAAGGATCAAGAGTCCCAGATATGCTTCTGAAGCGGTGGATACAGACCAATAAATGTGTTTCATCTGTGTAGAAAATGTCCATCTTGCAATATATTGTTTTATTAATCTGTTATTGGGTAAAGCTAAGTCTGTAATACTCATTTTTTAAGGGGTAAACTCACAAAGAGCACACTCAATCACACTTAAAGGGGAATTTCTCAATAAATTCTCAAAAAAGCCCTCGAACCGACGACCTTTTAACTGGAGGACAAAGTACACAAACCAATACTTGAGTTAAAGTAGAGATACACTGTAAAATATTACTCCAGTAAAAGGAAAAATGCTCCATTTAGAATTTCACTTGAGTAAAAGTACAATAGCCTAAAATGTCTTTAAGTCTCCAAAGTACTATGATTTATAAAGGCTATAATATTCCATTATCATTGTTGTCAAGACTCTTGCTTAAACAATATGTGAAAACACTTTATTGACACTTATGACTATTTAAGTTTCAATCAAAATTTCCTTTAGAACCAAATAAAATAACACGATTTCAGAGAAGGCCTTTTCAATGTAAGGTTTATTTTTAACATAGTTACAGGTTCAGGTTTTAAAAAAACTTATTAGAAAAAAATGTAATTATTAAGCATGGGTTCACAGTTTTTTTTTTTTTTTTGCTGTATTCAACCTAAATGTCTCCGTGCGAAAATATCTAGTATTTTACTCTCAGTCTTCTACAGCTTCTCTGTAGCTGTGTCCCAATCTAGAAGCCTGCATCCTTCCGAGTGCGTCCTTTGAGGCACAATGCTCTGCAAAGACAGTCTCATTTCACCAAAACTCGAAGGGTCCTTCAAATGGTCCCTTCAAATGCATCCTACTAACCGCAGAATTTGGAGGATGCATCCTGACCATCCTTTGTGGCCAGACATCCTAAAATGCTTTTTTTAACAGAATCAAGAACAACACTTGATTTCTATTTAAATGTAAGTAACATTATTTTTTTTTTATTAAAGACAGTATTCAGAGGATTGTTTAAATGCTGGTTGGCCGTATTTTAAAACATTTTTTAAAAACAAACTAAATATCGGTACATGTCATTATCAAGACAATGAAGATATTGCGGCAAAAAAAATTTTTCTAAGCATTTTCTATCTTGTTTTTTAGTTAAATTACAAATCTTGAAATTCTTGAATAAAGACACTTTCTTGACATAAAAAATGACTATGATATTTAGTCATGTATATATATATATAATGGTTGTTGTTTATAGTGTGTGTGTGTGTGTGTGTGTGGGGTGGGTGGTGTACATTAAATAAGCTTTTATAACATTTATCACCATGGTATTTGCAATAATTAGGTCTTTAGTTGAACTCACTCAATGCTCTAAAGTGCAGTGGTCTTAAGTTGTTTAGTTTCATAATTGCATCAACCGAAAAGTTCAGAAAACACAGCATAAGCAAGTAAGCTCAACTAATTTGACAAAATTAGTTAAATGTACTTGTTTTCCTTCAGTAGATTACTTGATTACTTTGGTAGTTACAGTGCATCATAGAGCAGATTAATCATTTTCTTCTTGCAGCATCGTATGAATTACAGCGTATTTATTCTAGCTTTAGCTTCAGAAGATTTGAGTCCCGTCTCTCTCCACATGCGTCACTTTAAACATGTTCATCTACTGTAGTGTATTATACAGAGTTTGGATTTCCATTAATAATACACCAAACCTGAAAAGCCTGTAAAAGGCTTTTATTTCTAGGCTCATGAGCAACTATTTCTATGAAGACACACATAACTGAAATGACACGTACAGTGTTTACCGTGCCTCTTTTGAAGCATCCAATAATAAAACCGATACGGAATTGTTTAGACTTCAAATGCTTTCTTTTTTTAGGTTTAAAATGTGTATTTTTCAACACCTTGTGAAATATTTACCACATGAAAAGAGTGATGGGTAGCACAGTGGACTCTCAGTTGCTGCTTAGGAGTCGTTCTAAGTGGAGTTTCATGTTCTCCTGGTGCTTGCTTGAGCTTCCTCCTGGTACTCCAGCGCTTCCTAGAGTCAAAAACAGGTTACAGGTTAATCGAAGACCGCAATTCCTCTTAGGAGTGAATACAACTGTGAAATGTGGCCCCACAATGGCATTTATGGTGCACTATGCAAATAACAATAATGATAAATACAGTGGCATGCAAAGGGCACAGACAAGAATGAACTCATCCACTAGAGCAGTGATTCTTAACCATGGGGCCGCGGCCCAATCTTGGTCTGCGAGGGCCAACTAGTGGGCTGCAAAAAATAAACTGTTCTGAACCTGTGGGCCGCGAGGGCTGCCGGACCTGATTGGTGGCTTCCTAGAACTTGGTGGCAGTGAGGTATAAATAGAGCCTCTGCCAAATAAGCACGTGAATAAACTCAAATCCATCAGGGTACATAAAAAAATAATAAATAGCATTAATAATGAAATGAATTTGGAAGATTGGGTGTTTTTTGCTGCTTCGGGACACGTGACCTTCAACCTCCTTGCGAGCGTCACTAATTACTGACGCACCGCGTCTCTCGCTGCTGCAGTTTCCCAGGCAAACGCTAGGAGACCCGATTGATGGTAAGAAGTACCGATGTGTTCTCTCTGTTAATAACGTTAACTTTAAAACGGTCAAAACCTACGTTATGGGGATATTGTTGTTTTGGTTCAGTTGAGTTGAGCCGGCTTCGCCGTTACTCTCTGTTCTCAACTGTGGCCACAACTAAGACCAAGGCTCGCAGCAGACTCAGAGCATCTCTGGAGGCTACCCTAGAGTGAGTCTTTCCCCCGTTCCACCCAGACTGGATTTCATCACGTCTAAGAGACAGGCCCAAGTCTCTCATTAAGAGGTGAACATGAAATGTGATTTGTAGCATGTTAAAAAACAGACTGTTGTTAATTTATCACAGATTTGGAGAGAGACATATTGTACAAAAGTTAACACTACTAATTTGTCAAGTTCATCAGCAGGTTGCACGTAATTTAAGTGTCATTTACAGTTTATTTCATTTTTAACTTATTTTAAGTGTGCTTACCTTATTACCTCACAATATTATTTATCAAAATGCCTTTTAAATATTTTTGGAATTCTAATTTGTGCTAAGCACGATAACTTTGGTTTAACTGGTCAGTGTTAAAATATTTTTTTTCTTTTACTTTAATTTAATGAATACTTTAATGATTTTACTTTAATAAACCATAAAATGACTTGATTTATTTATTAAACACAAATCAAACAAGATGTGGATCAATTTACATTAACACGTTATATGAATGGGCCTTGAATCACGTTGTACGTGAAAAATTGAGCCCCAGTGTCAAAAAGGTTTAGAATCTCTGCACTAGAGAAAGTTACTTTATTATAATATGAAAACACAGAATGCAAAACAAAGGAACCCAAGAAGGGAAAACCTGACTCACATAAAACTACCCCAGAGGAGGAAAGCTAAACTAAACTGAAAAGTAAAGATAAACTAAGCAATAACACTCGGTTTGCAGAGTGGAACAAACACACAGACAACGGTCTCGTGATTGGGGATTAAATACAACATGTTGAACACGCAACGGAGGAAACCGATGATGATGGATCATGTGACAAAAACCCAATCAAATGACCAAAGCGGAAGGAATACACTGAAGATATCAGAAAAAGGCAGATAATTAAATTCAGAGGAGGACAAGACTTTAACAAATTCTGTAGTTAATGCAAGTCTGGGAGCCTGCTCAAAAGGGGGACGTTGGACCCATTAGGAAGAAGGGACCCTCGAGGACAAAGGTCTGAGGAAGACAGAGAGACAAAGGTGTAAAGAGACACCTGTGAAACCCGGTATCCTGGAAACCCTCGCTGGATTTTGACTCCCATGAACTCCTGGATATTTTTGCTTTCACGCTCCATGGCTCTGGTGCACCTCCTTTAATCCACTTCCACAGAAAGACGTAAAAAGTGTTTCAGTGTTTGTTATTTTGTAAATATTTCAGTTTGGTTGTTTATTTGGTTTTGTTTGCTTTGTACACCGGCGGCACAACTGAAAACATCTTTACTGGAAAACTCTCCTTCCAGTCCTGCCAGGGTACCGTTTTTGGATCAAAGGTTTTTTTTTCGGTTAATTTGGACCCAATGAATGAATTAAAAACTTGCATGCTCCCATTCCTCCCCCAGTTCTCTGCGATTCTGTCTAAAATCGTGCCGTGTGAAATCCTCTCGTGTTGTGTGAATTCAGCAACAACTGGATGTTAGACAGTTCTGTAGTATGAAGAGAGCCCCTCTTGGAGTACAGCTCCTCATTTTGTTCTCTAGCCCCGCCTATTGCTGCCTTTCCCGGCAAAAGACATTTGACCAAAGGAGCCAATCACAGCGTTTGACGCACTGCTCGAACAACAACAACAACAACAACAAACGGGTTGGAGCGTTTCTTTAAAGAGCAGTGTTTTTTTCCAGCTGGTGTGTATAGTTACATTAGCACCTGTGGAATTAAGGCTAAAGATTTACTGTAGCTCCTTTACATCTTAAAAAAAAGACAACGCATAGGTTTGTAAAGGCATTAATCAGAGACTATAGGAAGGCTGTTTTTTCTGCAAAAGGATGATGCACAAAATATTGAATTTTTATTTTGTGGTCCATAAATTAATGCAAATGCCTAGTTTTGTTTTGATAGTTAATGCACACTTTATTTCACTTCTGAAAAGTCATTCCCATTGTCTCCTCTATAACATGCTCAACAGAAATTTGAAGGGGGGAGGGGGGTCAACTAAATTGAGATTTCCTGGATTGGCAAAATGTAATCCAGTTCACTACTTTTATTTGTATAAAGCTTGCTCAAGGCACTTCAGGTTTGTTGTTTTGAGGGCATTCTGTAGATTACTTTGACATTTTCAAAGAGAGACAGTCTTAGCTTGATCTTGCAGTGTTTTCAAGATGTCAGCACACTTCCGAACCACTGTCGAAAGTCATGTTCAGGTTGAAAATATTGCATCACCCTGTCACAAACTACATCTGCAAAAAAATGTGCAGAGCATTATTAAAGGGAACAAGCTTACGATTATGTTCTGCATAATCTTTTTTTTTTGTAAACGTGTGAGCAAATGATTGATTTCAATTTGGTTTCAGTGTCAGAAGACGACATTTCCATGAAGCATTCTTGAATTCCTGTGGCATGAGCAGACTGCACGATGAGATTCTTTGTGTGGGGCAGAAGAAAGGTACAGTTCCCTCTCTCCTGGCAGAGGGTGTGAAACAAATGCATGCGGGGGATGCATGAGGTGGTATGTGGCAGACTGCTGGTCTCTTAGCAACAGCACACGTACAGAGAGATGAGAGATGAAACCTCTCTTCAAAGTGATGTATCTTACAGTTACCGATGTGCAGATAGCATCTTGACAATGAAACGTAATGGTGATGGAGGAAGTCACATCCATCACAACAGCAGATCTTGCCTCCGCTCGATAATATATACGCTGTCAAGTTTTATGAAAGTAACAAAAATGTTACTTGTAAACACTCTGCCGGGGATGAAAATAGATTTTAGGTCTGAACCGTTTGCTTATTCTACGGTAGACACATGTCTCTTTGATTAACCTCGTTGTTAGCAGAGCTCATAAAACAGAATGTCAGGTTGGATGGTCGGATATTCTCTGCCAAGCGCAATCCATGCCCCTCTCCCTCCCCATCTGGTCCTCAGCAGGTGAGAATGGGTTTGAGAAGTGCCCCGGGGACTAGGTAAGCTCTACTCCACTGCATTAGCTCTCCTTCTGTCTCACATTTGGAGGCAGGTGGCAGTGTATCCACGAGAGCGCCAGATCAAGACTCAAACAAACAGACCTTTATGTCTCCTTCCTGTTTCATTTGTATTTGGTTTGATTTTGTGGCGCGTGTCTATGGTTCTTCTTTGTGTATTTGCTCATAAGATTTATGTTTATACGTCAAATACATACTTAAAGTCCTATTTAGATTTGTGCATTATTTACTCTTAAACTCACTGCCCTCTTTGATAGCTACAACTTACTAGTGCCTGCCTGCCTGGACCCCATTTTGCCATCAGAACTGATGACATCTCGCAGTTGCCACATCCATCGCTGTGGAGGACATTTGAGTAAAGTGAATTCATCGAGATGATTTGCTGAAGTGCTCATAAATGGATGGACATAGTCAGCAACAAAGCTCAGGGAGACTGTGGGGTTGACCTGAAGCTCAATTGGTACTAATGGGCCTAAATTATCCCCCAGATCATTACACCACCAGCCTGAACAGTTAATACAAGGTAGGATGGATCGATGCTTTCATGTTGCAGAAACCAAATTAAGATCCTACCATCAGAAAGAAAGCCTCGGCAACTGCAGGCAACATTTGTCTCATCTTCTAATGTCCAACTTTGGTGACCCTTTTGCAAATTGTAGCCTGTTCTTAGCTGCAGGAGTAGCACCCGGTGTGGCCTTCTGCTGCTGGAGCCCATCCGCCTCAAGATTCAATGTGTTGTGCATTCAGAGATGCTCTTCTGCAGGCCTCATTTGACATCAACAAGACATTAGCACCAACAGAACTGCCTCTTACTGGATATGTTCTTGTTTTTGGACTATTCTCTGTAAAACCCTGTGTGAAAATCCCAGTAGATCACCTTTTCATCCCCATTCTCATGCTCAGTTTGAACTGCAGCAGTGAACTCCAGTGATTACAAATTTGTGTTAATAAATCAGGTGTACCTAATAAAGTGGCCAGTTAATGTATGTTCCTTTTCTGGGAGTTTGAACACTCTGGTCGTCCGAACATCTGAATTTACCAACCATACAGACCATTTGCTTTGTCACAAGAATATATGATGAGGTTGTAATGGTTAGCTTTGTAACTAAGTGAAGAACATCTTTACGTATCAACCTTCAAATGGTGTTTATGAAAGATTATTGCTGTTTTTCCTAAACTGCAGTTTTGCTTTAACACTTCTTCTGGTAGATATACTGCAAAGAGGCTCAAACAGCTAAGAATAAACCATCAATGACTGCCCTGAGGCCGACAGACAAAGGAAATTCCTCTGTTTCACAGAAACCAAGCGACAAGGGACTCACACTCAATAATACACAGCCACCTGCTTGAAGTGTCAAACCGATGAGGTGAGAAAGAAAGGGGGAATGAAGAGATAAAAAGAGGAGGGGGATTTGATGCTATGTAGATCAAGTTTGACCCTTATGTGTTGTTGGGGATGTTTTCAGCCACTTTAAGATGGTTTTCAGTATAAAATTGGCCACAATTATTTCTCTGTTTCATCAAATTTAATGATTTTTGGTGACAAATCTTATTTTTACACACATTTTAAGAAAATAATTAGATTTTTTTCAAACACCAAAAAATGCACTTTGTGCAAAATGTATTTTTGTGTTGTTTGTGGCTGTGAACAAAATCAGATCAAAACGTTCTTCCATTTTTTGTACATCTCTCTATATCAGCTCTTGTGAAAACTTAAATAATAAAAAAATTACCCTTTATTTGCCAAGGTCTTACACAATGACACAAATTACAAGGAGAAAAACAAACAAAATTACATTTTCAATATGAAAAATTATTGCCATTTTACCTTTTATCACAGTATTGGAAATGTCGGCAGCATTGGCGTTGAGGGATTTTTACTGTTTTTTTTTTTGTTTTTTTTGCACAGGCCTATATCAGGGTAATTGGTTCCAAAGGAGAATGAACATCAAAAATCAAAAATTAACCGAATCGCCCACCAATCAATTGGTGTTATGGCACTGCAATCAAAAAAGGTTGTTTTAATGGAAGATGGGCACGAACAATAAATGAAATTCGGGTACAAAAAAAATTGATCTGATAGATTTTTAGAGCAATGTAGTGGCTGACAAACCGTACAAAAGGGCAGTGAATTTGAACAATGCACAAAGGTTAAGGAGAGACTGTAGTTTCTCTTTCATTGTTGTGCTGTATCGTTCTTTAAAAAGGAGATGGAGAGAAAATGAGCAGTGTCAGAGAGGATACTGGGAACTGAAGATCACAAATTTGTTCAATCTAATCCCCGTAACTGGAGAGTTCTGTCTAGGAAAATCTCATCTCCTTCACTCAGCCTCTACTTTATGCAAACGCTCAAATGCACAGACACATTTCTTGTCATGGACTGCTGCCATGAGGCATGAGGTTTGGCACCTCTCGCTCAAAGCAGCTTGTCATGGTCTGAGCGTGAAATTGAAGGGATGTATTTCTGATGCTCAGTTAACTCTCGCTGGCTGTGCTTGGAGTGCCAAAAAACTAAATAGCTGTTGGCTTTTGATGTACCAGATTACCTATTTATAAAATAAAAAAGAATGACCATCTCATGAGGTAGTTGTAGACGAGGTTCTTTATCTTCTCTGTAAAAAAGACCAAAAGACGCAAGACTCTTGCATGAACGGCATGTTTGAGTTCTCCCCAGAGTGCTTTTGTGATATTGAGATAAGGAGACTGAGATCCACTCCAGAACCAATCACAAGTGGACTTGTCCTTGAGTTTTGGATCGTTATCGTGTTGGAATGTCAAGCAGCTTCCGGGCTGATGATACACATTTTTCATCCAGGATCCTTTGAGAAAATGCTGCATTCATCAATTTTTACCAAGTTTCCTGTGACTTTGGAGCTCACACGTCCACAACACATCAGTGAGTGTTTCGAATAACTTTGTTCCAGAAGTTTGAAGCTGGTCTCCGAGCTGTTTTGTCGTATTATCAACAACTACTTCGAGCCAGTGTCAACACACTTATGAGTAAAATAAGTAAAATACTGGTAAGTGAAGCAATGAGCTTGGGGAAAGAACTGAGGGGAGATGAAGAAGAAAAAAAATATTTGAGGAAGTGCAATTGAGCTTCAACAATAAAGCAGAAAATAAATAAAGAAGAAACATAGAAACTAAACAAAAAACTGGAAAATGGAGTTTTCCTCTGTCTGTGATTTATCATTTCATTTGTTTATTAATCATTCCATCAAATCAAAATAGTATGAACTCAGTTTGACAGCTTGAATGATATCGCTGTATAAACACCTGTTCTGCTAAGTGGTTTAATTAATAACTCGGTGTAGGCAGCCGTGACAGCTTAAAAGTGTCTGTGAGTGAATTTCGGGAGTGTCTTTCATCGTAATAACATTTCAGCTTTTCTCTTCACGGTTAAATCTACTGGAGGGCGAGTTCATTTCAAGCAGGCACACGCACACCATCCACGTGAAAGTCATACAAATCCTTGAGCATCCTTTAAAGGGGATTTTGAATAAAGTATTCACGATCGTGGTTGCAGTGAAATGCTCTCAGAGGAAGGCTGATCTGTGTTTTTGGTGAACCACCAGGAATGTCAAACATCCCTGGCTCCTTGTGCTGTACACGAAACAATGCATTAGTGACTAATAAAAATCGAGCTTGGGTTTGTATTTGGTTAAATGTACATTTCAGATGTTCAGATTTATACAATTCATTGTAATATGTGATTTTACTGACTGGTTGCAACCCCACTAATTGGTGAAAATTATGTCTGATGGGGGTTTGAAAGGTGAGTGTTTGAAAATGTGCCACATTTCAGCCTATGGCGCTCTAACGGTTTGTCATACGTAAATGAAATTCAGAATACGTTTGGTGTACCAGGATTTAAATATAACTAATACGGCTTGTTTTTCCCAAATTGACAGGAATTTGGTTATTTTGCAAAAACCTCTATAATGACCACTTTTGGTTTTGTACTTAACTCCTCCTAGAGACTGTGTGTGTTTATCGTCAAGCCCATTATTGTAATCAAAAGGGATATGGGATGTTAAATTGCAAAGCCTTTTTTATTAAACTAAGTGTGCACGGTAGCCGTCAAAAAATTTTCTTATAATCGAATGATAAATTATAAAAAAGTAGTATAACACTTCCACACAATGTGCAATTACGATCAAACTTGGCACGTGTGTTAAAAAACCATGCATGAACACATCGATATCATATCCTACAATATCAGTGGTAGCGCCACCAGGTGCCACAGTGAAATACAGCATTTAGCATTGATAAGGAACTTCTTTCACTGTTTTTGACATTTGTAATAAGAATAATGTCTGATGTAATAATAGAACAA
The DNA here is from genome assembly GCA_007224835.1 of Danionella cerebrum. Lineage (NCBI taxonomy): Eukaryota > Metazoa > Chordata > Actinopteri > Cypriniformes > Danionidae > Danionella > Danionella cerebrum. Next base: position 194,847 of record SRMA01026557.1, on the reverse strand, counting down.
CATTCATTCTCATTCACAGCACCATTTGGTGATCTGACACTTTGTTTTTTACTTAGTTTTTATTTTTTAATTTGCCCATTTTCTCCTGAAATGTTAACAATTAGCGCTAAAATGCATCTCCAAAATAAGGACTGGTTTTACTGCACAGTGCAAAAAAGTGGTTACTGATAGGCTAGAGCCCATGAAGTGCGAGAGCCCATTGATTTAATTTTGCTTTCTTTTCTTTTGCCCTTCAAATTTTATACAGCAAGTGAGTTCAAGGCTCACTGGTGACCTACTTGGAAGGAGTTTGCATGTTCTCCCCGTTAATTGAATAATCTTAATTCTCCTTAGGTGTGAATGGACTGACGACCTGTCCAGGGAGTACACCCGCCTCTCAACCAATGTGCGCTGGAGATAGGCACCGGCAGACCCCCGTGACCCCATACAGGGAATAAGCGGGTTGGAAAATAAATGAATGAATGAACAATTGTAGCCTCAGTTTCTTGTTATTAGCTGGCAGGAGTGACACCCCGTGTGGTCTTCTGCTACTGTACCCCATCTGCCTCTAGGTTGGACATGATCAACAAGGCATTTGCACATTTGTCTAGCATGAACAACCATGCCACGTCACTTAATACAGTACAATACAGATTCAACAGTCCTCCGCTCATTTACCAAAGAAGGACATTATGCAATATATTCAAGCTAAGATTACTAAGCTAAGATTAGAAAACAAAGCCTGTGTCAATTACTATTGCCCTCATGGTAAAATATACTCACATATGAATCAACTGAGTCTCACAGTGAGTAAGTAGGACCAAAAGATACATATTGATAAAACTGTATCACAAATAAAATGTTTTTTCAATATCGTGTAAATGCCGGGTCTCTTTTTAGATATTGATGCTATAGGAAGGCAAAGCATTGTTTACTCCAAAGCCCTCTGAACTAGCATCCAGACCCCCAATTTATCTTAAATCCTCTAGTAATGGTGTATATGTGCCTGCCTGTGTGTGTGTGTGTGTGCGTGTGTGTGTAAGAGAGAGAGAAAGAGAGTGCGCATGAATGTGTGGGTGTGTGCTGCACCAGACATCAGCAGCAGGTTGAGAGCCAACACTGAGGAAGCAAGAGAGGAGAAAAAGATAAAGGGTTAGAAAGAAAAAGAGGCTCTCCTTCATTGAGTCTTTTGAGAGAACTTCAAGAAAGCCTCTTGCAAAATCACACAGGTAAGGCCGGCAGTCAGATTTGCTCTTTCTTTATCTCTTTCTGTCTTGCGATGCAGTGGCGATAGCACCCAACGCTTTTTGTGCAACTCTGCATCTTTGATCTGATTGATGTAAACACAGAGTGAGTGAATCAAACAGCTCTGCATGTTTGTTGGGTCTCGTGGTTTTGGCTGTTAGATAGAGATAGTATGGGGATCAATGCACTTCTGGTTCTCAACTGCTGACATTGCTATTGTTGAAGATAGCAGAGAACGGAACTGCAACAGAGGCGAACCTCTGAATGCTTTGAACATGGCACACGTGGGACCGAAAAGGCAAGTCAAATGCTGTCTGTGCTCGTATCTCCATCACCTCGAGACAGTGTGAGCAAGAGAGAGACAGAGTGAGGTTCTTTGTTGGCGATAGTGATCTGATACGGATCAGGTCTGCCAAGGAGATTTCCCAGAAGACTCAAAAACCCATTCAGCGCTAGTTTCATGTATGCGTCTGCAGACAGGATATGCTTGCTGCTGGTCAAAGTGAATAGATATGAAGATAAACTCATTAAAATAGCATAGAAATGGTAAAAAGGATAAAAATCTTCTTCCTAGTAAATTTTTGGTCAGCATTTAGGTTAGCAGGTGCTCTTATCCAAACTCTTGCGTTATTTGAATACAGTTGATCAGTTCTTACTTTCTCTGGGAATTGAACCCAAAACTTTACACCAGGAATTTATTTATTCATTTGGTAGAAGGGCTGGTGAAGCAGAGAACCGATAAAGGCATTGAAAACTGAATCACAATCAAGGATTCAAAGTGTTTATTGTTACAATGAAATTCTTACTTTGCTCTCCACACTGATTGTCAGGGTGCAAAATAGGGAGAATATAAATATAATATAAACATATGTAAACATTTAAGTTAACTAAATAAGTAACAAGATCGGTGTATGTGCAACCGTGCAAAAAAAAAGAGACGATGAGTTCATCAATATAGGTATAAATAGCAGCAGTGAAAATGAAAATAAAAAATAGCAGCGGTGACAAATTTAGAAACCATTGTGCAATCTGAGGTGAGTTCGGCTTAGTGAACAGTGTTGAGTTGAGGCGTTGGGTTGAGGTTATGTGAGTTTAGCGACCTCTTGTTGTTTGTTTAAGAACATTGTGACTATAATAAACATCGACATACTGTTTATTAAAATAACCCTGAGCATTTTTCACCGGACACTTTATTAGGTACAGCTGTCCAACTGCTCGCTAGCACATATTTACAATCAGCCAATCACATGGCAGCAACTCAATGCATTTAGGCTGTAGATGTGGTTAAAACAATCTGTTTCTGTTCAAATCAAGCACCAGAATGGGGAAAAAAGGTGATTTAACTTATGGTTGTTGGAACTTCGGATCTACTTGGATTTTCATGCACAACCAACTCTAGGGTTTATGGAGAATGCTCCCCAAAAGAGCCAAATGGGTTTGAGCTGATAGCAGCAATGACTCTAGAAAGAGCATCTCTGAATGCTAAAGGTGGATGGGCTACAGCAGCAGAAGACAATACCAACTGTTCAAAAGGATCTTTACTAGTTAAGTTGATTCATTAATACATTTAATGGGTTTCAGACATCAGTGGTCACCAATTTGAAATTCAATTTTAAAGTCTTCACAACATTTTATGGCCCTTTCAGCCGGAGTCTACAATTGCTTCACAAAACTGTGTACCACTCCTGTCAGCTAAGAACCGGAAACTGAGGCTTCGATTCGCTGAGGATCAATAAAAGATGGTCTGACGAGTCTCGATTTCTGCTGTGACATTCGGATGGTAGGGACAGATTTTAGCATTTACAAAATCAAAACATGGATCCATCCTGCCTTCAACTGTTCAGTCTGGTGGTGGGGGTGTAATGGTGCGAGGGTATTTTTTGGCCCACTTTTAGCACCAATTGATGTCAGTGCCACAGCCTCGCTGAGCATTCTTGCTGATCATCTTTAACCCTTTATGACCACAGTGTCCCCATCTACTGATGGCTACTTCAAGCAGCCGAACACTTCACGCCATAAATCTTGAATCATCTCAGACTGGTTTCTTGAGTTTACTGGATTCAAATGGCCTTCACGGTCACCAGATCTCAAGGCAAAAGAGCACCCTGGTGGAACGGGAGATTCACACACCATGGATGCGCAGCTGAAAAATCTGTAGCAACTGCGTGATGCTTTCAAGTCAAATGGAGCAAAATCTGTGAGGAATGTTTTCAGTGCCGTGTTGAATCCACGCGATGAAGGATTAAGGCCGATCCTGGTACTAGCAAGGTGTACGTAGCATAGTGGCATACAAAACCTTATAAATATCATTTGATTGATCGCAAAACACAATAACGTCCATCAAAAGGACAGGTAAACATCAGTGGAAACGCTTGACCTCAGATTGCTAGTGAAACTCCACTCAGCGCATGAGGAGCTCTGTGTGACACTACTGCGGTGTTTAATGAGAGTCTGTGGAGTACCACCACACAGCAAAGAGCCCAGTGCTCATAAATGTGCGCTCCGGGACCCAGTTATCTCCCCTCTCTCCTTTTCTCTCTCTCTTTCTTCCTCTAACAGCCTTTGGTAGTACTCTCTGATACTGCCACTCTCACTGAACCGTTCAGCCAAAGCCGCACACAAACCCTCGAGTCTGACAGCCGACACTAAACCTCAAACACAAAAAGGGTAGGAAAGGTACTGGAGATGAGATAAATCTTTTAAGTGTCACAGAGGCCAATTAAAAGCATGTGAGGAGCTGCTTCAAAATTGGGATGATGACAGTCACAGCTCTGTGTGTATAATGAGGTCTTGAACTAGACAGCTGGCGTCTCCCAAAACTCCCAGCCATAGACATAATCAGTCATTCCACGCACTGATGCTATTCCATTAGACTTGTAAGGGGCTGTAAATTGAACCGGTATCAGTTTCACATTTTTTACGCATGATCTGTGTAATCTGCAGCAGTTGAATTAAATAAAGGTGTGTAACGCCTCGGCTCACCTCATGCGCTGTTTGTGTGTGAGAGATCTGTCTTCTGTGACAGGGGTAATGACCCAGTGCACAAACAACCTGCTGCCGAGGAAAGCTAATGCATCTTTCTTTTCTATTAGAATGCATTAAGACGTCTCAAACAAGGGATACTATTAAAAAAAAATAAATAAATAAAATCTTTCCGATAATATTCGTATTATTCACCCCAGCCTAACACACCTCAACCAACTTGGAAAGAAACTAAATAAAGATAAATGTGCATATATGAAATCTATATGCATTATATAATCAGACACAGTGGTACCCCGAAATATGAATGCTTTGAGTTACGAAATGTACGAGATACGAAAGGTCTCGCAGGAAATTTTTCCTTTGAGAGACAAAGAAAAATTTGAGATACGAACAATATCAAACATTTCTGCTCTTTTTTTCCACTTGTTTGTCTGACGTCGCGCTGCGATTCCGGATTCTGGCGCTCCTATTTCCCTTTGAAGAAAGTGTGCTAAAGGGGGCTGATACTTTAAATACGTCTTAAATCGAGTGAAACATTTTGTTTTGTATTAAGGTGTTGTAAAAGAAATAACGTTTATAACGTGGAAAGTGCTGTTCTGTAGCGCAACTTAGAGAAACCCAGTGACGCGTTCTCAGAAGCGTCTCTCCCTCTGTCTGCGCTTGTGCTTGAAACAGTGTTGGTGTCAATAATTCGTGAAATATCTCAAGAAAGTTAACTTTCATACGTGGTGCCGTAATATCTTCATCTGTTCCACCTCCTCCGACACATCGCTTCACTCTCAAGGTAAGGTTTCACATTTGTGTACATATTACATATTTTACTTGTTTTACGTTTTATTGTCATTTATTACATTAACAATGTGTAGATTTAAGGATTGAAGAAACGTTACTTGATTTTTCTCTGGTTTTCCATTTTTTTTATCTACTTATTCTGTTGTTTCTGAGAGCCGCTACACGGATTAGGAGTTTTACATGTAAAACTTGCTTCGAGAAACAAATTGTTTGAGATCCGAATGTCACCCTGAAACGCATTAGTTTCGTATCTCGGGGTACCACTGTATATGATAATATATATGCAGCATCAGTATGACACAAATACGCAAAATTGAGGTGTAAATATGTGCAAATACAGGTCAAATAGGTCTCCTGTGTTGCTTCTTTATATTCACACATAAGCCCTACGTATAGAATGTATGTCTTTTATTTAGTGCAAATCTCCCTGGCGCCAATTCATATTTTCAATCAACGCAAAGAAAAAAAAAAAAACTTCATGAGGCCCTAGTCTAGAGCTGTACAAAATATATTCTAAAGGCTTTTAAAAAAAGACCACTATAAATAATGATGGGACATGTTCATTAAAAACTAATTGGACCATTGGCTTGCTGTTGCTGGATAATTGCCACTATTTATTGTGAGTGACTGGTTACTGGGGTGAAGAGATTATTGCCCAGTTTAGTGCATGTTAAGAAGGAAAGAGATGATGTCGAGAAGGAGAGCGAAGTTCCATTGTTTTTGAATAAGGATTAAAATAGTCCACACATATTTAAAGTCTGGAAAAGGTGAGGAACTTTCCACTTTCATTTAACGTGGGTTAGTTTATAATTAGTAAACAAATCCAAGACTTTCGTATCTCTAAGCAAATTTTACACGTAAAACGCGTACCGTAATCCATGCAATGACTCAGAAACAACAGTATAAGTTGATAAAAAAAGGGAAAACCAGAGAAAAATCAAGTAACGTTTCTTCAATCATTAAATCTACACATTGTTAATGTAATAAATGATAATAAAACAGAATAAAACACAAGCAAAATATGTAATATGTACACAAATGTGAAACCTTACCTTGAGAGTGAGGCGATGTGCCGGAGGAGGTGAAACGGATGCAGAAAACATCACAACACTATGTATGAAACTTTCTTGAGATATTTCATGAATTACTGACACCAACACAGTTTCAAGCACAAGTGTAGACAGTACCGAGCGTGTGAGAAGGGATGGAGAGAAGCTTCTGAGACGCTTTTAAGGCCTTGACTCTACCTTTTTTCACATTATTGGTAATCTATACATAATGTTTGAGCCCCCTTTAGCAAGAAGAATGGAGCGCAGCATGACGTCATACTTAACAAGCAGATAATAGAGCAGAACTGTTGATGTTTCTTCGTATCTTAGATTTTTTTTCGTATCTTGAAGCAAAAAACTATTTCCTGGGAGATTTTTTTGTATTTTGAACATTTTTGTAACTCAAAGCATTCGTATCACGAGGTAGGACTTTATATACATTATTACATACATTAAATAAACATGTATTATAATATATTCAATGATAAATATAGTTATTGAAAACATTACATTTTCGTGTTAATATTTGAAGTCTCGAGAGATGGGATTGTAATGAACAGAAAGGAAACAAGTTTATTGATGCATTAGGATAAACAGAAAAGTATTTCAGTCATCTTGGGCCCTCTCTCTCTCTCTCTCTCTCTCTCTCTCTCGTCAGTCCAGTTACATTCGATCCAAGAGAGGACAAAAGTTCACAGGAGACTGGTTATATGTGGTCTTCCCACAGGAAGCACGTCATTCCATGAGTCACAGCGACACTACAGCACACCATATTTTTTTAACGGAACTGAATAACATTATTTAGTATTTGGATTATATGCAATGTTTACAATTTTCTATCACAAAACACACACACAAACACATATGTGGCATACTGTAAATACATATACAATATATTTAGTATACAGAACTGTGTATATTTATGACAGTCTTCAATCGAGAGAGAAAGATCTATTTGTAATATGAGCCCTAAGCAACTGCTGCACAAAACCTCAATGATTCATTGAGAAACCTCAATGAAAACCTCATATTTCCATGAAATTATTAATTTAGTGTTGTGTTTTCTGTGGGTGGATTTGAAATTCAGAATCAAAAGGATGTATCCCCACCCCTTCCAATTAATAGTGTAACAGATGCAAGAATATTTCATAATATCGGATAACACACAGAAATAGTACTCATCAATATTGAGTACCAGAGGCTTGTTATGAAAACCACGCGTAAATCTCAAGGGAACCAGTTTGGATTTGGTCCTCTGAGTTCTGACGTCAACTCTGTCCTCTATAACAGACACGGTTTTGCACATGACTGCATTTTATAGAGTGTAAATAAGAGAATTTGTTTAATTGAAATACCAAATACAAAGGTAAACACATGACTTTTTGGATGTTGGAAAAAGTTACGTAGGAAAATTATAGCTCACAAAGGATTTTAAAAATTCAGCACCAACAAATTGATTTGATTCATTGTGTACATTCCCATCCCTTAGATATTTTCCACTCACAGTTAGTGGTTGTGTGAAGCCATTTACTGGGAAACAATCATGTTTACCCCAGCTCTAATTATTTGTTATTATTACATTATTCCCCCGGATCAAAAACAGTTACTTGGGACAATTGTCAATGAGGTTCTTTATCTTCCCTTTTGTGTGATGAGTCTTCCTACTCATCCTGATGAGATTGAAGATTGGGGCATGGTCGCAGGCTGACCTGGAGAACAAGTGACACCTGCCTCTATCCCTTTATAAGCGGCACTTCACCTTCAGTCTGCGCCTTGCTGCTGCTCCTGCTCACCAGTCCTTTTTGGCCTTGCCCTAGTTCTTTTGTTATGTTTGTTAGAGTTCTGCTCCTAGTTTAGTTTAAGGGTCTTTTGAGTTTAAATCTAGTTCTGCTGGATGGAGTTACCCTCAGAAATTGTGTTGTTTTTTTCTTAATTATTATCTCTTTATGTTCATTTATTGTTAATATTTACCTATTTCAAACCACGCTATCCTCCACTGTCAGGACTCGAGCCAGTCGTGACAGTTGGTAAAGCAGCCCATTCTTCTTGGCAAAAGGCCTCCAACTTTTGTAGTTATTGAACTGTGTTGCATGAGCCGCAAGTTTGAGTTGTGGTGGAATCGATGACGAGGGACTTCTGTTTTGGATCGTTGTCGTGTTGGAATCTCCTGTAGCATCCCATGTGCAGCTTCCGGGCTGATGATGCACATTTTCCTCCAGGATCCTTTAAGAACATGCTGCATTCATCTTCCATCAATTCTGACCAAGCTTCCTATGCCTTTGGAGCTCATACATCCCCAAAACATCAGTGACACACCTCTGTGTTTAACAGTGGTGTTCCGTTCACGTTGACTCCTAGAGTTTGTGATTGTGGCCAAAAAGTTACATTTTGGTCTCATCGCTCCAAATAATTTCGTTCATTAATGTTGGCTTAATAATGGCTTTTTTCTGGCAACTCGACGCGAAAGCCATATTTCTTCAAGTATCTCCTCATTGTTCTCCTGGAAACAGCCGCGCCACATTTTTTCAGTGAGCCCTGTATTTAAGCTGAACTTATTTGTGGGTTTTTCCATTGCATTGCTTACCATTTTTTCTGACAGCTGTACCAGATTTGATGATTTGAGTTTGTTGGTTTCGCCAGAATCCCCCTCTTTCCTCTTCTTTTTCAGAGTTTGAAACTGCTGATTGTCATTCCCAGTTCCTTGGAAATCTTTTTAGATCCCTTTCCTGTTTCAACTACATTTTCCCCATTGCTCAGAATTCAGAAATCTCAGTGCATCACTGGAGAAAAAAGGCTAGGATCTATCAGGTGCCAGAAACTCAGAAACCTTTTCCGCATCAAATTTAATTCCAAGCAATTCCAAGTGAGGATGGTAGGTCGGTAGGAGCAGGGACAAGAGGAATGGTTCAGTAAATTTAAATGAAATTGCGGTTTTCATCGCCTCAGCTGTTGTTCTTAGTAAATCTTCCACTGAGCTGAACGCTTTACTACAGTCACTCCCAGAGGACGCTGCAGATCAGCTTTAGGTGAAGAAAGAGGTGTAGCTGAAAACACAGGAAGGACATTGACAGATATTGATGTGTTCCTCCCTGTGGTCAGAGCTTGGGGGCATAAAAGCATCACACGTCTAAAAATAGTGATCAAACTGCAGAAGGAACTGCTTTAATGTTCACTTCATACACCTAGAAATGTCTATGATGGTTTTATCATTTCTACATAGACCGCTGATGTTCACTTGCATTTCCACATAGATATGCCTGAATCTATTTTTAGTGTGGATTATAGCTGTGTTCCATGCATGCAACAGACGTCCAGCTTCTCCAGCAATCTCAGGAGATCTCATTAAGAGCAAAACCCTTTTTGCATTTGATTCCTTCTCATATTTATTTGCAAAACATTGTGCTGCATAAGTGAATATATTTCATTTGCTGCTTATTTAGTTTCCCATGAAATACCAACGAACATTCAAAATATTCTGTTCCTTGTGGTTTATAAAGTGTAGTACGACCAGAAAACATGGAAGCAGATTACGGAGCGGTACAATAAGGAAAGATGACAGATTCTTGAATCTGTGTAAGTCTGCAATTTTGTTTTACTGGCCTCATAGAAGGAGACTTTAAGCAATGTACACTGTAGACATCATGAAGGACACTTTAAATTGTTCCTACAGCTGTATGCAAACGTTTAGAGTTTACTCCTATATACTGTGATATTTGAGAAGTGAAATGAAGTTTATATGATTTAGATTTTATGCATCCTCCTTATGCAGGAATAACAGCCTCTAAACGCTTACTATAGCTTCGATAAGAGTCTGGATTCTGCCAGAAGGTGTTCATGGTCTTGTTGAAAGATCCAGTCCTGGTGTGACTTCAACGTTGTCATTGATTCCTGTTTATTGTGCTGATATTGAGTGGAATCCTCAACTTTTACAAGATTCCCTGTCCCAGCACTGGCCATACATCCCCAAATCATGATAAAACCACCCCCAAATTTTACATTAGGAACTAACTTTCTTGGAACGCTTGTTTTGCCCAAATAACTATTTTAGTTTCATCCCTCCACAGCATCTTTTCCAAAACGAAGTTGACTTTTCCGAATGTGCTTTAGTTGACCTCAAGTGACACCTTAGTTCTTGTGTAAAGCAAGATGATGATATAGGCCTTTGAAGCTGGTCTGTGGGTTGTCCGTGACAGTTCTCACAATACTGCGCCTCTGCTTATCTGATTTTTTTTTGTCTGCCACTTCGTGCCTTAACTAGAACTGTGCCTTTGGTCTTCCAATTCATCACAGTTGAAACTGGGAGCTTAAATCTCTGAGAGCGTTCTGTATCGATATATCTTTCCCCTTTTCAGCTCATCTGAAAGTCGTTTGAGGCTCCCACCGTTTAGAGAAGATTTAAAGAGGAGAAACACGATTGGCCTCCTTTAAATACTTTCTCATGATTGCATTCAGTGTATGGAGGTCAGGGGGACCTTGAGGTGACCACTTTTAGGTTTCAATAATTAATGCTACAGGTATTGAAATCAACAAAATAACAAGTTTATGCACCTCCTAATTTTGTTTAAGTAATTCTTGCACACTTTCATTTAATCATATTAATGCACTTGGCCTAATCATATTTTATCATCAGACATAACTGTGATGTCCCCAATATATTATATTGACATTTGGTGTGCTCAGACTTTCGCATACCACTGTACATAGGGTAAAGACGAATAAAAAGGTTGGCTAGGCATCACAATACGTAGCCAGTAGGCAAACTTGTAGAGACATCTGCAAATTCTCAAAATGATCCAATGAAAATGTAGTTATTCTGCAGCGATTCTCCATTTTTAAATAAAGAAATGTGAGTAACGGTTTTCTGGTGGTGTAAAATACAGGTCAAAGTTATGGGATTAGAGGTTGGGAGCCCTAAGAAACCATGCAGAAAGGATTCAAAGTTTCGTTTCACATTGCGCCATCACCTCCAGTGCTGAGCTGATCCAGTGTGTGTCTTATTAGCACTTATCTCAGGGGAGAAGAGATAGAGAGTCTCATAACACGCTCTCATCCTGCTGAATCTACAACAGAAGCTGAGCTGCTCTGTTTTGATCCCACCCCCCGCTGGCTCTTCTGTGCATAATGATGCCTCTTATCATTCCCGAGCTGATGTAGTAATGAGCAGGAGCTATCATTTACTGCCTAACTGAGAGAGTGAAATATGTGAAAGTATTTATATTTCTATACGTTTCCACTGAAAATAATCAAGGGTTGTTTCTTCTTCTGTGCAGTTACAATGCTGCCTGGTGCCAGGCACCTGCTGCTGTGTGTGCTTTGTCATGTGACCACCACATGGGCATTCGCCAGAATGTCAGATGCCGCGGAGCTGCGGTCTGCCTTCTCTGTGGCACGGACCAGCAGCATGGAGGGAGGCCCCAAGATGGTCATCACCTTCGACAAGATGTATGTCAACATCGGTGGAGATTTTGATCTGAAGTCTGGTTTATTCCGCTGCAGAATTCCAGGCGCATACTATTTCTCCTTCACAGTGGGCAAGTTCCCTCGTAGAGATCTCTCTGTGATGCTAATGAAGAACCGCAATGAGGTTCAGGCAATCGTGTATGATGAGAATGCTGGAGAAGAGAGGAAAGTCCAGAGCCAAAGTGCAATGCTTCAGCTTGATTTTGGAGATACTGTCTGGCTTCGTCTTCATGGGGACCCTCGGTATGCTATTTATAGCAACACTGGCCACTACACCACTTTCAACGGGTACCTGATCTATCCTGATGTATACGGCTACCAAGAGCATCCTCACAAAGTCCAAGACCATAAGCCTCCAAAAACCAACGATCACTTTCTCTCTGAGCAAGAAAATAGAATGACTCAAGACCCCGAGGTGATTTTCAAGGAGGATAAGCAGGATGAAGATATCAGAGAAGAGGACGAGGAGGAGGAAGACGATGACCAGAGGTCGGCATTCTCAGTAGGGCGCACAGAGAGCATTGTGGGAGTGAGCCAAGGACACCCTGAGCACCAACCCATCATCTTTGACTCAGAGTTGGTGAACATAGGCAACGACTTCAACTTGAGCTCTGGTATCTTCAAATGCAGGGTAGCAGGAGCATATTACTTCTCCTTCAATGCTGGAAAGCTGCCCCACAAGACCCTTTCAGTGAAGTTGATGAAGAACCACTTGGAAGTGCAGACCATGATCTATGATGACAGCGACACTGAGAAAGCCCTGCAAAGCCAGAGTCTGATGCTGTCGCTGCAGAAAGGAGACAGGGTTTGGCTGTACAGCCACCAAAGGGATGGATTTGGTGCATACAGCAATCATGCCAAGTACATCACTTTCACCGGTTTCCTGGTGTATCCTGAGCTCCACCAAACCCATGCCCAGCAACAAAACCAGAAGTTACTGTAGACGTGTTTGTGTAGAAACAAGCACTAGACACACTTTTCACTCCTGAAAGCACTATTGCCCTATTTCTTCCAAATGATCATCTCCAAACCAGTTATTTTGAGAGGACATCAGCACCCTGTGATAAATATTGCCAAAACAAATGCTTTTAACCTGCAATGATGTACACATAATCAAAATATATCCAATGAAGACCCCTAAGTGTGTGTTTGATTTGGTTCGATTAACAGTTCAAGTTTGGCTCAGTTGGTGTGGTTTATTTCAGCAAACAAACCCCGGTCTGAACCAAACAAGTAGACAGAGATCCCTTATAGATGGGATTTAGTGGGATTACTAACAAATCTTGTCACTATTGATGGTAATATGAACGCAAAATAGACCAAAACATATAAAGTTGTAGTAAAACCAGGATGTGATGTAGCATCTTGTCAATTTTGTTAAGTTGCTCACAACTGCTCTAACATTGCAGATGCTTTTCGTGATTCCTTGTCTAAGATAACCATAGAACTATAAACATGTGTCGTTCATAGTTCTCAGCCTCGTTTGTAATGATAAGTTCCATTGTGAAATACTGTGGTGGAAGTTCTCTTTTGCAAGTAATGACTAAATAAAAGTGGCTTTCTTTTAACGGCATAAGTACATTTAAAGCTGCAAGCTGAAAAGGTTCTTACGCCTCCAACACCATTAATAATGGTGGCTAGTTTGTTGTAATTACACTATTCCAATCCATATTTAGACGTATTCAAGCAAGAATTGTCAAAACTACTGAACAATACAGGTAAATATTAAAAACCAAAATATGTCCAGACCCCCGGGTGGCGCTGTGATTGAGTCTGAATATTTTTCTGTTATTGTTTTGCACAATATTCTTGACAAATACGTCAAAATTAGTTAATAGTTTCCTGTGGCAACCTTTGGCGCTAAAACCGGGAGTGGTACATTGGGAAAATGGCCGACTTACAACGGCTGCTGTGCGTACATTGTTTAAAGTCAAAAAGCTTCCCGATTTAACATTCCATATGCCTTAAGATAAGACTAATGGAGTTTGGAGGTGAACGGATACAACCTCTTGGAGGAGTTTGTCCAAGTATGACGCAAGTTTATTAGCGAAATAACGGACTATAAGCTGAAATGCATTAGGTGGCGCTATAAGGCTATTTTTCAAACCTCCTTTTATCAGTTCTGACCTGTGAGCGAACTTTTGTGACTTTTCGAGTATATTTAGACCTTCATAAATCCACAGAAAGCCACAAAATACTAATTCTCAGAGCAATAACAATAGGGTTCTGTGCTCGAGCACCAACAAGGGATCTGCACAGTCAGCCATGACTTCTCCCTCCAAGGTTAATTACCAATGCTTGCTCCTTGCTTGCATTGTTGCTAAGAAGTTACGTTAAATAATGCTACATTAACCAAATGTAAACATTCCTGTCATAATACTTACATTACAAAGACAAACTGATCAATCTGTGCGGGCATCACATTGCCTTTAGGTTGAGGTCAAAATTACCAGCGGTAATCTGAACCGAACCAGCCATACATCTTTTTGTTATTGGGGGTCAAACATTTTTGGCATACCAAATGAATCAATTAAAATGAATCACAGGGAACACATAACATGTTGCAGAAACGTATAGAATACTGAATCTGACATGCATAATCATAAAATCCCTAAAACAGCTGCAAATCAATTTCTTGTGCGGCATAGTGCTATTTACTGAAAGTGACAAAAAAATACATATAGACAGATTATGAACAAAAAAATATTTTCATTAAGTCTGAGTTGAATAAAAATAAAGTAACTTTTATGAAATGTGCTGCAAATAACACTTATGTGAAGAATTTGAAACGGTTTGCACATAATCACGCGTCTCCGTCCACGACAGTAGACCGGTTCTACTCTAAGTGGTTTCATACTTTAGCAAATGCTCTGTGGTTATTAAATGTTTGCATATCGTCTTTGAAGCTTTTGCATGAAAGATTGCACGAGAGTTCAGTTTCGCTCATTGCTCTATAAAATTTATAGCAACATTTTCTTTCTATGAAATAAATGTGACGTTCAAACGTCATTTTAATTTTTGGAACAGCACGGATTGCAAACAAACGCAGGTTAAATTGTGTATTTTTGAAAGAAAATCTACGAGACATCTCAAAACGTTTTGATTATATTTTTGGTGTTTACTGTTGTGCATTTGGCCATGAATTTCTATGTATGTGATGCATATACAGCATCATGTGCACAATTGCAAAATGTAAATATATTTGCATTTCTGATTCTGCCTGCTCTTTGTACTGTACTCTATGAGTTGAAACCAGTGTAGAGTCTGATGCTGGGTGAGCTGTCCAGTGGTTGTGCAGTATAAACTCTTATGTGCAGTGAATGTGATTTCAATGAATGCTGGGTTCTGTTGGTGAAAGAAACCAGTGCTCAACACTGAGCCAAATAAAAATCTAAAATCCCATCTTTTGACTTGTTTCTCATAGTGCAATTTCTCAGATGTTCATGTTAATCCCAAATTAGGGTTGTTAATTGACTATAATTATCAGTAATAGTTCCACCATGAGTCTAGGTTTGCAATCCTACATTTTCAATTTTAGTATATATAAATACATCTATAAATATTGCCTGATTTATAGTGAATTAGTCTTAAAATTTCTTTTCCGGCATAGAACTCTAATGTTGAGTAATCTTTCTAAATGATGTTCAAAACCCACACACCAGAACCTAGAAACTGTTCTATAACCTTTGATTGCAGGTTATAAAAAAAAAAGAAATTCTCCTTCTATAATTTACACAGATATCTAGAGATTAATGATTAATTAATCAAAAAATGTAACTGATATGTGTTAAAGCAATGGCTTGACATGTAGAGGGCATTATAGCTGTATATGACTGGGACCCCTGAGGGGTGGAGTTAGAACATAACAGTTGAGATCCATCACAAATATAAATAAAGAAAGGTAACCATCGGCCATGACTCCTCTGAGCTTACGCTGCTGCTGGTTAACCATAAATGGACTGCCGAGAGGTTACAAGAGTTCATGACTCCAACTGGGACTTTACAGGAGCTCACGGAACAAATGACATAATTACGGTATAAAAGCCAGAACCCAACACTGCTCTCAGACCAGGAGTCTGCGGCGTTGAGAGCTGAGGGATATTTGAAGGAAAACTCTTGAGAGGTACCTAGTCATCGGTTGAGTACCTGGAAAACAACAACGGATCCTGAACGCGTCGAAAGACTGTTGTGTTTGCTTCTTAGATTTTGGGTGTATGCTTTTGTGTTAGTCTTATTGTCTGAAAAATGGGCAAGAAATCAGAACATTTGTGTAAACTTGAGAGCATAACTCTATTAGTAGTTAAAGTAATATACTGTGGACAGTATGCAAATAAGGAGGCTAATTAAAATTAACATTAGCAACATGACAATAATTACCACTCACTTCAGAAATATTAATTAAGCATTTGCATCAACTAATAAAATCTACAGAGAACAGATTTTATCTAAACCAGCCAACTTGGAATCGGTTTGAAACCAAAAATTTGAAATATTATTTTCAATATAATTTCAACTGTAATTTCACATTTTATTTATTATAAAAAAATACATATATACATTTTCACCAATAAATATAAAGTTTACAATTATAATTTTACCAAATTAAAAAAATGTATTTCATCTAATTTCAAAATATATCTATTAATTTCATTAGAAAAAAAAAAAAAGACACATAAAAGTTGTCATTTTAAAAGTTTAATTTAGATCAGCACAAGCTGTTATTTACACAACAAGGTTCAGAGTTTTTTACTGGGGACTATCAGCAGTTCTCTGGGGTCTTATTTTCCTCCTTCCTCCCCAGGCTCCAGTTTCGGTGCATCTTTTTGCTCCCGATACACTGGAAAGGCTTCCCATGGACTGTTAAGGTCGAACTTCCGGAACTCCTGGGAGAGCTCCACTGGCTCAGCCACAACACGCTTCAGCTCATCGTCATAACGCACCTAATGAAAAGGGCAAAGTTTTAAGTTAAAACTCACACAATCTTCATTTGATTTATTTATACAAAAAAACAGTGACAGTATTTCTACCACAAAAAATTTGGAGTGAGTTATTGAAGAGCAATTTTTTTGTGAAAGAAATCAAGGATTCTATTTTTGGTTTGTACCTCCACATATCCGGACAACGGGAAGTCTTTCCTGAATGGGTGGCCTTCGAATCCATAATCTGTTAAGATACGCCTCAGATCCGGGTGGTTTGTGAAGTAGATGCCAAACATGTCCCAAACCTGCATTCACACATTTAATTCACAATCAAAACCCCTCCTAGGTGTTCACAATATAAAATAAATAGACATCTCATTATATTTTAGCTATCACCTAATCGAGTAAGATCAGTAACACCTGCTTACAGTAAGGAAGATCAAATATCATCCCAGCAAACACAGCGGGTAACCAACATTACCATTCAATTATGTTTAAATGTGTCCCATTAAGGTAGACGTTTAATAGCCACATACCTCTCTCTCATACCAGTTTGCTGCCTGGAACACCGGCATACAGGAGTCGATTGCAGTCAGCTCATCAGTGTAGGTCTTCACTCGAATTCGCGAGTTAAAGCGGAGTGACAGAAGATTGTACACAACCTGAAAAACAGAAACGGGACCAGTTTCAGACATTACGTAACCTCTCAAACTCTTATAAAGGGCCTAAAAGATGGATGGAGTTTGTTTGTTTATAGCCAAGACAACAGCAAAGGTTATTTCAACTTATTTAAAAATATAGAATTTCTCAACTATGAAAGCAAGTATGGTAAGTCAGTTTTGAAAATAGCATGTAATAGTCTGCTAGGAACTGTGATTTCAGATGGAATCACATACAGGGCATTCTATCAGCAGATGTCTGACCGAGAGTCTGCATTTACACTGTTTACATTTTGGGGCACTTTCTCCTTTGAGTAAAAAGCTGTGCGTCAGTCTCGTGTGACCTATTCGGCTTCTAGCAGAGTCTGCCGTCTCATTTCCTACTAGACCAATATGGCCGGGAAAGATGATGTGGAAGTTCTTCAGATAAACTTTGTTTACTTTTATCAGAATAGAAGTGAAAGCACTTACTAACTTAACTTAATTAAAAAAACAAAAAACCTCTGAAGCACTGATTTGAATTCATTTTCTGTACTAGCTTGAAAGTGTTCTATGTGTATGTCTTCTGATCAATCCACTTTGTACCAAACTGCTTGATGTTTACTCCCAATGTAAGTCGCTTTGGATAAAAGCATCTGCTAAATACATACATGTAAAATAAATGTAAAGCCGGGTGAATTGATCCCATGAATGTCATTGATTGAAGACAGGCCTTTGAATCAGAAAGATAATGTAGTTCCTTCGAGTTGATCTTTCGATCTGCTCTACAGTAACAAGGCGTACGCTTCTGCCGAAAAGCTGGAACTATTGTCTGGAAGGCGGATAACTTTTGATCATTTCCAAAGATTGCAGTGGTGTGGTGTGGATGAATTAATTTGACAGTCAAGAACACTGGGTAAGAGTAAATGATTTTGGAATGGCACAAAAATGAACTCCGCCTAAAAAAAAAAAAAACACGTTTCCTCTAATATCTCCTTATTTTACTTATAACGAAGCAAATAAACACAATCAATTGTGTTTATCAATTGTAACCACTTCATGTTAAGGACATCTGTAGCAAGTTTGGTGTCCATACTACAAGAAACTAATATTCTGTACAGGTTTTGATTGAACAAAGTTCAGGCGTAATCCATGGTGGCCCAGTTTGGCACAATTTGGCACAATAATTGAAATATGGAAAAAATCTTGTCCAAAGCTTCCGCTACGTTCATGGTCTTTTCTTGCTTACGGGACATGATTTCAGCAAAAAAACCTCCTAAAGAAACGCTGTAAAAGGGGGGAAGGGGGGGGGGAGCCCATTTACTCCATCTTCCTGCGCTTTTGGGTAACGTTTCATTCACAGTACTCCCTACGTTCGAGATTCTGCGTGTCCCTACCCCCGACCATCTGTCCAATCCGTGAGCTCTATATATATCGCTAAAAAGCTTTGAATCTGAGGAAGCCAATGATATCAACCATTTTGAGACTGACGGGATCCGCACCGCATCACAAGACGCGCACCGTGGAGAGACCAGCTCTTACGCATGGGGAGTGTTTCCATATTTGGTCATGTTATGCGAGCACAGAGCTACAGAAAAGAGCCCAAATGGAGTTTCCGCGAAGCTATCGACCGGACATAACAAGAAACTTTTATCGCTATGGAAATAACTTTTTGTTGAAAAAACGGCAAAGGTAAGACAAGATTTACATGCTTGCTTGGTTTTTGCTGCCGTTTTTTTCGGGGAACTTTCGCTCCCTGCTCTGAAATACCTTATGCAATGTAAATGAGTTGCTTTCATTTGATGCCATGGTTTTGGTATTTCCGTTTATATTGTGGATACATATCACACATAAACAAAAACGTGGTCATGAATTATACTCCGGCTATGTTGTTGTTGTTGTTTATTTGCATGGCGTTAGAGCTGTGGTTAACGGATATGAAATTAAATTAGATACGTTTTTAGAGGAGTTTCCGCTGAGCACAACAGTATTTAATATGTGTGGGTTATTCTCAGGGTTAGTGAGCTATGAGCGAAAATGTAACGCACAAGGGGGGAAGTCCCCGGTACCGGGGACTCTCGGGCTTAAGAGGTTAAAGACTGCACTGTTCAAGTAAAATGGACAATTAGACCAAAGAGTGATGTGCCGTGGCTTGATTGTACCTGCTGAATAAGGTTTATTGGATAATGGTTTGTGAATATCTTTTTCTTTGAGTCG
The DNA here is from genome assembly GCA_007224835.1 of Danionella cerebrum. Taxonomy (NCBI): domain Eukaryota; kingdom Metazoa; phylum Chordata; class Actinopteri; order Cypriniformes; family Danionidae; genus Danionella; species Danionella cerebrum. The sequence continues at coordinate 175,563 of SRMA01026557.1, read as the reverse complement.
TTAATTGCATGGAAAATAAACTAAGCGTTTTGTTAAAAAGGCTTGGAAAGGCGGGCACTCACGCATAAAACCTCATGAATAAGTGGCATATGAATTCATTTGACGAATGAAAGTAAACAACTCCCAGAAAGAGCAAATTCTCACACAGACATCTCATGTATTAATTTCTTTAAAAAGTAACTAAAATAATTGTTAATCTTGAAGTAATTATTGTAAAGGATTTACGATAAAGTGAAGCTATTTATATTGGGGGTGTTACAATACAGAGCTTCGGATTAAAATTTTTATTTAAAAAGTTCTAGAAGGGTCTAGAAGGCTAGGGTCTGGTTTGATTTGTTTGAGAGCATTTGATACCACCAGTCCACTAGGATTTTTACGAATCTCATAAATTCACAGATGACCACACCCCTTTTCCAAATGAGAAATCCACATTGAATTGTGGCCCTTTGAAGTTTCCCTGTGGGGACTAAGATTTCCAAACCTCAAATCTGTTCTCTCGTGTGGGAACGTCTACAGCGGTCAGGTCTGACAGGTTGCGGAACTGAGCAGACGTATGATCCTTCAGGAAGGTGAGCACAGGTATTACTCCCTCAGGGTGGATCAGCAGCTCCAGCTCATTGAAGAGGGTCACCTGGGGTTCAAATAAAAGATTGAAGGTGATGTGGGAAAATAACTATCATTATGTACTGATTAATCTGTCAAATTAGACATTATTAACCCACCTGAACTTGTTGGATGTATTTAGGGAGAATCTCTGCAACGTACGCTCCAAACTCTGAGAGCTGAGCATGGGTGACTGGATCCTTAGGCCTGATGGTAGCTAATTAATAAATAAAAAAAGGTACGACAAACAAGAGGATGTAACTAATTGAAAAAATTTCATATTTTTTGTTTATTTAAAACAACAGTTCATTAAATCAACTCACGGCTTGTATCAGTTGTGTTTGTTCTTGTCTGAACAACAGCAGCAGCACTCTGCCGTGCAACTGAGACGAGAAATTACAGAAATCAATCGAAAATAATATTATTCATGTACAATGGTGTCGTTTTGGGAAAAACAACACTTTTTGATAGAACAATTGTCAGTAACACAACGCTGGCAACACTGAAAATGCATCAAACGACTGTCGGGGTTCAACATTTTGCAGCTAAAGAAAGGTCAACCAGGACGACCAGCTTAAAACTCAAAAGAACAAGCTGTGGTAATAAAATGAAAATGAGTTAATAGATAACTAATCTTCAATCGTTACTTTCGTATTTTTATTTCTCACCGTTTAAACTTCTTCCTAATCCGCTGCGGACAAATCTAACCAAGGAGGCCGCCATCTTGAGACCCTGACAGCGTTCTTTCTCGCGAGATTTCCTGACAGCGACTGGACTGAATGTACACGGCAGAACGGCACTGCTGCCATCTGTTGACGGTTTCTCAGTAAATCCTTAAAAAGTTGTTTATTTCTAACCAAAGAACAGACGACAGTTTTCATTTTGAACGAGATTATTTATCATTACTAAATATAGCCTTAGCCGTAACCTTACAATATTTTCCAGTAACTTGTACCACAATTTATTGTTACATCCCAAGTGTTTATTGTCATCAGATGTAAAAGAATAGTTTTTTTTGTCCAGCATAGTTTTTTTTTTATTAAGAATGTTTCAATCCAAAAATATCAGCTGTCACATTCTGCCCATAAAAATTGTTGGACACACTTTCTGGCAGACAAGCAAATTAAGAGGCTCTGGACACAATGGCAAGTGGATGCCAACTTCTGTATTTCTGGGCGGGCTCTGAAATTGCTAATGACTTCCATCCATCATAATCCATCTGTATCAGACATACAAAGTGATATAAGAAAGTATAAAACACATTTTTGAGTGTATTGAAAGAAAACGTTGAGACAACCCACGTTTCAAGTTCTTAAAGTCAGAATTTTTAGATAAAAGTCCCAAATTTGAGATACATATCAATGTCTTCATTCAAACAGTCAATTTTGAGATACAAGTAAAAACCTTGATTTTAAATAGTCAACATTTTGAGATAAAAGTGAAAAAAAGGTAGATAAAAGACAAAGTTTTGAGATACAGCAGCCAAAATATTGAGACTTTGTTTGTATCTGGATATTGAGGTAATCACTGACCTCCATGATCAAATGCAGTGTGATGAGCTGTGAAGAGATCAAGCAATATTTCACTATATACTAACGATGAAAATCCTGCATTATTAGGCGAACAGCATAGAAAACAAATGCACTCTTGAAAAGATTTAAACCAAGAATGAACTTTGGTGCAGAGAGAACAAAATGGATGCGGTGGTGGCCTGAAACCTCTTGATAGTCCCACAAAATGGTCTTTTTCAACTTCCAACTTTTGTATCTACAAAGTTATTCATTATTTTCATTTTTACTGCTTTTTGCGATCAGTAGAGAGTGACAGGAAGTGAGGCAGAGGAGGGATGGGAAAGATGACAGACCACCCATACATGTCCTGCAAGCTAGCCACTGGGCCACGGTGCAGGACCAACATTTAAACTTTTTAAATCACAAAATTTCACTATTTTAATCTAGAGGGATAGACTTCTTTTGAACTAAAATATGCAAAGTTTTGCCAACTCGATTAAATGTTCAGATGATACATTAGATTTATTAACTTGGATAAGTGGTGATCAAAATGTCGCCGGCTCGTACTATGGGGCACTCTGTCTCTGGTCCTTGTCATGATTTCACTTTAATGTTGAACATTTTCTGGCCAGTTTCCCCATTAAAACAAAGATGGGGAAACCAGCCTCAGAAATCTATTGCTGTAGCTGCCTTATAACAGCGTGTACTACTGACTCACATTTAGAACACACACACACACACGCACGCACGCACGCACGCACGCACGCACACACACACACACACACACAACTGCTTTTCGTTTTTCTCTGAAGCTGTAGATGTTTGCGATACTTTTACTTTTGATTCAACCAGTGATTCCAGTGGACTCCAGTACACACAAACAAATTGATCATTGACGGTTGGGATACGGTGAAGATCTCAAGTGGGTGTGTTTCACAAGGAACATAGAGAGAGGTGCATCCCCTGGATGAGAGGCACGGATGAGATGTAAGCAGTCACACAGTCTGGATCTTCTAGCTGGAGTATGACGAACACACTTGCTGGTGGTACTGCCTCAACATCTCCAGCTGGCCGGAGTGGATCAAGACATGAGGCCGGACTGAAGCCAGCGTCTGACATGCTTCCTCTGGACTGCAACAGTGCAGCTGTGGAGGGAAGCCACATTTAAAAAAGCCAATGAATAATCAAACGATACTGGAGGGAAATGTGTTCTCAACAGCACCGGAAGCTGCGCATGCACGACAACGATCCAAAACACAAGGACAAGTCCAGTCATCATTGGTTCCACCAGAACAAAGGTTTGGTCTGGAGTGACCATGACTTCAATATCACTGAACCACTCTGCGGTGAACTTAATAATGATAGTGACAGGAATTTGTGTCTGTCCTTAACCCTTGGAAGTCCAGGGCATTTTTGAGCGTTTTTTACTACTTTACAATTTGTTCCAATAAAATCTCTTTAATTACTGAAGAAAGCGCACAAGTTGTGAAAAATCTAAAGTGACAAGACAAAATTAAACTTCAAAAATCCCACGCAAAGGTAAAAACAATATGAAAATTGCATTAAAAAAACAAGTGAACCTCTCCTAAACATTATAAACAGTTCTAAGAACCATTTTTTTTGTGACATTGTGCTTTGTTTTGTGCATGAATTTGGAAAAACACAAGCTATATCACAGGTATTATACTTCCAAAGATTATCCCTTCTTTTCACCACTAGATGGCACTGTTTTGGGGTCTGTATTGCCTTGCAAATAATTGGTCATAACTCTTGTAAAGTATGTTTAAAACACAAAATATCTTGAGAAAGTTAGCTTTCATTCGTAGTACAGTAATGTTTTCTGCCAATGTAAGGTTTCACATTTGTTTACGTATTATGTATTTTGTGTGTGTTTTATTCAGTTTTATTAACATTAATTACATTAACAATGTGTAGATTTAAGGATTGAAGAAACATTACTTGATTTTTCTCTGGATTTCGTGGTGATTGGCAAATGCACCGAAGCAAGAGTTAAAAAGATGAATTGAATTAAATACAAAAATCACGTTGAATTCTTCATAATATGGCTAAACGTGTATTAGCGATCCGCGACATGACAAATCCCTCTTTTGCAAAATCCTCCAGTATTTTGTCACTGACATGGGCATGTCTTGGACAAATCTTCTAAAAACAAAAATGATGAATGCTCTTGGCATTTGTCACAGAGAAAGAATAGTTGGTGCTGGATTAGTTATTGTTCATGGTGCACCCACCCTGATGAGGTATGCAGCTGCAACAGTAGCACTGCGTGATCGTCCGGCCTTGCAGTGTATGTAGACACTGGTGCCTTGCTCGCGATGCCTCAAAGCAAAGTCCACACCTTTGTGGATGTGTTCAAGGCTGGGAACACCTGTCAGATCCACCGTGTCTAGCCGGATCTGCTCAACTCCAACAGCTCTCCACTCCTATCCCCGGAACAGTGAGAGAGTGATAGAACTGCATGATTAGATATTAAAAAAATAATAATTATTTCGAGGGGAAAAAAGCCTCATACCTCAGTGGAATTGCAAAAGTATTTAGTCTCATATTCTTCATTCATAGTAATCACTCCACTGACTTTCTCCTTTTGGACCAACTACAGATGCAGCAAAACGAAACAAGAACACGTGAAATGTATTTTAGACTCCTTAAATAAGACAAGAGGTAATTGTTTAAGCCTACCTCTTCTGTCATTGACCTGAATGGAAGAGCACCGAGAATGACAGTGCCATCCAAACGATTAAACCACTGTCTGGAGGATATCTTTTCCATAACAACATTGTAAGCGAGTGTGGGATAGAATAAAATCCTCGCTAGAACACCCGACATCCTGCCTCTTGCCCGAATAGAACCGCAAACGTGTCACAATAACTCCATTTCTGGCATAACTTCACAACCTGCAACAGACACATGAAAGAGTCGCTGGCGGCTGGAGGAGTGTCTCTTTCGGCACCCCCTGCAGACGCTCGACAGCGCCCTCTTCTGTTTTGGAGGTGTTTATTGTGGACCCGGTAAGAGACACTTTATAAAATTAATGAAACGTGCATAACATTTTCCAGATATTCTTTGTTGATTTTAGGCATTTATGTTGCGTTTTGTGTGTAAGTAAATAGTATGTTGATGTAATGTACTAAATAATTATTTATTTGTTTCTAAAATGTATTTACATATAGTTTATTATTTCTTTGCATTTTTATTACGCCTTGCCTTATTTCAATTGACACAGCATTACTGAGAAGAAGGCTTTTTCATTTTTTTTTAACGAACGAGTACATAAAAATAAGCAGCAATTACATTATTGGGACGCAGTAAAGAAATACTATAAATTCATAAAACAAGCACAACATTTCCCGGATATTCTTTGATCATTTTAGCCTAATATTTGCATTGTTTTTTGGTCTAAGTAAATAACATGTGGTTGTTTATGTAATAAATGTATATTTATTTTTTTTTTTTATAAAAAATGATGGAAGGATTGCCCGTGCCTATTATACAATGAAAAAAAAAACCGTCCATACATCCGAATGTTTTATTCCAGATAATCTCTTGAAATTATGATCTCCACACGTTTTATGATTTCCAACTTTTATGCTGAAAAAACAATTAACTATGTAAAAAAAAAAAAGATTTTTCGTGTGTAGTGTGTTTTGATTTTGCCTATAAAATATTCTAAATAAAATATTTAAAGAGGAAAAATGTGTGTTCCCCGTAAGGGTGCTAGTTTGTTTATCATGAAGCTACAATTAAGGTGAAATTCAATGCATCCTAGAAAAAAATGTAACTATTGACGACGTAATACCGTTATGTGTACATACACGTGATTCTAAATTAATTTAGCACAATTATTCAAGACATTTGTTCACATCTTATCATATACGCAAACCCCCTTCAATTATATTTTAATATATTTCCCTATTTTTATAACAGTTTAACTTACATTTTAAAGAAAATGAAATTTTTAAAGGATGTATACTTTTAGGCGTAATAAAACTGTATTATTATTCCATGCTTTTCATTTACATATATTACATTTTTTTTAGTCTTATAAAAATCAATTGTACAACAATTTTCAACTGTTCGTTAAGTTGTGGTAAAAAAAGAGAAAGAAAACCGCTCAGGTTTATGTTGACCCCAGTGACCACGTGAGGGAGGTGGTCATTTGTTTCTAAGAGAAGGGGTGATATGTTCCTCCCAACCGCGTAAAAACTATGTTAAATGTGCATCGACGACAGCACACTAAAAACACGAACACAAACTCAAGTTTTTTTATGTTACTTTTAAGAAATAAATGTCAAATTAAGCATGTTTTTTTCTATATTAACATAATGCTCCACCCTACACCCCTTTTAATAAAAGTAATGGTGCATGCAGGAAAGACAGCCATTTTGCATCGTTCCTGTTCCACCCAGAAAGTGGGTTGTCGAGGGAAGACGTAATCAGAGATAATAACTCACAAATCCCACTACACAATCATTCCCCTTATTCAGCACAAATTGCCTAATCGTTTTCCTCCGCTTGAAAAGGGGGGCATCGAGGGTAAGTGTTGAATGTTTTTGGTTGAAGCTCGGCGAGCTAACTGGTGGTTGTTTACGGTCGCTAGCACGCGCTAACATGCGTCATTATGTAAGAGCGGAACGACCACCGCTCGCCCACCGGGCTCGTTGTAACGTTAGCTGATGGGGAAATCAATAGTGCACGCTCCCTCGCAACAGCAGTTACCCGAGCTAAACATGTTTAACTTCGCCTCGCTGAATGCTCAGTGATCGGTTACCGAGGGGTGGCAGTTTACGCAGCTGATGAGCAGAATTTGGACAAGTTGACCAATGGTTCGCGTCAAGTTTAAGCACATGGAGTCTTTTTGTGACCTTTCAGAAATAAACGAATGACTCCTGCATGTGACCGCGTATAAAACACCAACTTTGCCTGGTTATGCACACGCTAATTGATTTAAAGCAGCAACAACTGAATCGAAAAAGTTACGTTAGTGTAGTAACGTTTCCATGAAAGACTTCCGCTACCAGAGCTAACGCGCACAATTAACGTTACTCAATACGCACATTAATGAAAATGTGTGTTATGTATACAGGTTGTTTTAACATGGATGATTTCACACAAATTAAAGTTACGCTTGTTGAGAAACTGCAATTTCAGGCCCTCAGCTTGAGCTCGGGGCATGTCGAAGAGCAAGTCGCTGCAGTCACGTGACTCACCCCTGTCATTTCACGACAGTTTTACAATGCAAGACTGTTCTCAGTCAACCAACTATATCTGGAGATAATGGATCAGGCTCTTTGAATGTAACGTGTTCACACAAACATAGGTTTTTATAAAGTTTTTCTGCACGCACATTTGTTCAGTGCGGGATAAACTGGTTTTTGTGACTTCCTTTATGAAATTAATGTATTCACTTGGTATATTGCAGTGCAGAATCACTGATTTATCTCCAAAACAAGAGCCTTATAGTTTTAACAGGTACAGTTTGCAGGTTTACACAATAGTATCCAGCTGCAGGCTGGATGTAACCACAACTTCTAGAACACTGCCACAAGAATGGTCAGCAGGTGTCTGATACTACTCCTGAACAATGTAGATTTTCACGCTAAAGTAATGTCTTAACTCTTCAGGGTGCTCTCTAATCTACTTAGCAATACTGATGTCTTAAAATGTACGTTTGCTTCATATTGAGTCATCAAAAAAAGCTCACGTACCTGAACTCACCAATCTGGTGGCTCGAGTCGTATCACATGACCCGAGATCGCAGGTCAAAGTTCCTTTCCTTGCTAAATTTCCTGTTGGATAGGATTCCGGAATCGCAACACAGGCAGGAGCTTTCACATCGATCCCATTCATGTTGGTTTTGAAATCTTTTTATTGAAACAGGGTTAGTATTTATTAGGTTTAAGGTTACGGTTAGGCTCACAAACACCTGACATATTTACCTTGCGTCACCATGCTACAGTCTGCAGCAAGGAGTCTCTCGATTGTTTTGACTCCACTATACCAGTCTCACACTGAGAGTGATGCACCTGCAGCTGGATATGTTTTCACAATTTATACAAATATTAATGATGTAAAATGAAGCAACACTCTCCTGTTTCTGAAACTGAAATCATCGTAACTGATTACTTTGCCTGATATGTACATTTCCGTATATTTATTAAATGTCTTTTCAAAGCTGCAGAAATAAATAAACAAAAATACACACTTCAGGAGAGCCAGTTTTAACACAGAGTGAGACAAGATCTTACTCGCACACGCCGACACTTGGTTACTGCCCCTAACTCTTAACTCAAAGACCCTGAACACGCATACCTGCCTATTTTTAAAATACAGTCTTCATGTAATTGTGCATTTCTGAAAACGGCGGCCACTGCAGCGCCAAAACATTTCGCCGAGTTCAGACTGCATGATTTTCAGAGCAGTTGTGTCAAAGATCCTTTCACACTACATGAAGGTCTATTTTTAAGCCACATTACGCTGCTGAATTTGCACTGCACTACAGGTCAGCAATGGAGGATTTCACAGTGCATGAAAGAATTGTTGACAACTTTGTCCATTTCCTCAAATTACATCACATGTGCAATACCTGAGCACAAGACCCGGATCATTTGAAAAAATGGGAATGTGCACTTTTTTGTTCAAAAGGTACAAAAGGACTGAAAAGAATCCATTTCGACCCGAAACCATTGTTTACATTGCAGTCTATACCTTTGTATCCCCAACTCCTCACTGCTCTGGATGCTGCTCTCTTACTGGTAATCGCAGGCGTTATTTCCAGTCAAAACACCCCTCGAATGGCCGATTCCGAGTCGCCGGCAGCTCCTGATTCAGCATGCCAAATATCTCATGGCCACCTTGCGAAATGGCTGCAACTCTCTCAAATACCGTCTTCGGTAGTTCAGACTATGCGATTGTCACTCGAGTCCACAAGCTTTGATCCATTGCATGCAGTGTCTGAACTCGGCTCTAGATGTTGTGCTAAAACTGCTACTGCACTTCAGTTTTACTAACAAGGGCAAGGTAAGTGTGTTAGTGGCAAAGTTGTGTTCATACGAAATGCTATGGCTCTCACACAAAGAAATAACACATTTACTTGACACAATACTTGTCTAACAATGTATGTTTCCCTCAACAGGTTGAAAGGGGCAACGTTTCAGAAAAGCAAGGACACAGAGAGGGTGAGTTTTGTGTTATGGTGCTTCTTGTTAAACCAAACAATTCTGCCATGTTTGCTTCATGCACAAGAAAAGAAACTGCACAAATGCTCTATCTTTGAGTTAATTCGAAACGCTAGGTGACTTTTGGCCTCATGAAGCGTTGGTATGTTTCAAATATCAAATAATCTTTTCAGAGATAAATTGAGTAGCAAGTTCTGAGTTTCTCGGGGTGCTTTCAGATTTTTTTTGCACACATGACCCTGAAAACAATTGCAATTGTGATCGATCCCAAAGTTCACGTGCAGAGGTGATCTGGAACGTTTCACCAGCCCCATGCATGAACGGATGGGACATGTGGCTAGAAAGAGGAAGTTGTCTGCATGAGACATGACATAAATGCTCATTGACTCACCTGATGTACACAAACAATCCGAAGAGCATGCAAATATTTAATCTGATCTGCATGTAAATGTGCAAGTAGCAAGTCGGTTGTTCTTGTTTCGTACGTAACGGCATCGGCTAGCTTCTTACCAGCTTGTTTGTTTTTTGCTCTCAGAGAACTGGAAGTGGTGAACTCTGTTCATTAGTGCTCAATTCCAGTGCAATGCATTTCCTTGGATGCTTGGTGCACATGCTTCACACATATGATTCTGTTTCTGATGTTTATCTTTTTGATCCCTTATTCAACGTGAGATATCAGAAAAAGGGTTCAACTCGCAGGTCTGAGTTCGTAAGTGCATAGTGGCATGTCAAAAGGGTGTACTGTATGTCTCTATATCAGGGCTATGGGATGTGTGTCAGAGTGCAGGCTCTTTAAAGAAGCCATCAATCATAAATGGTGTTGCTTTTAAGAGACGTATTAGGGGACTAAAGGACGTGTACTGAGATACTCAAAGATTATAGCTTCGTTTTGTGCTTAACATATTAATGATTTGAGCAAAAAAGCTTTTAAGAGTAACTTCTGTAGAGCTTATCTGCAGAAAGTTCATGTCTGACAGTTGCTGCGCCATGGCAGCTGTTTAAATCCTGACAGCACTTTGGAGGGAGTTACCACATGGTGTTCAGCAGCACCTGTCTAGAACATTCCTATTCATACTCCTGCTAATGTGGCTAATGAGTGCCATTATTTGGCCAAATAATTATTTACATACATTTAAACTTCTGCTATTTTACTGTATTGCACTGTATCCATTCACCTTTATTTTCTTTTGCACTGAATGTAGTGTTTTTTTTTCTTGTGGTAGATTGAAGAATCCACTGTGTGTGAGGTTTTGGTACTTGAATGTTCTTGGCTAGTGTTATGTTGTGCATTTTGATACTCTAGATATCCTATCCTTTGTATTTTTATATCTAATGTTACATATACTTTTGATATCAAACATGAGAAATGTGTTGTTTTGTCTTTTGGCAGTAACTATTTTAGTGTCTGAAAGTTTGGGCTTCCAAAACTGAGTCGTTTAGAAATGTTGGAGTACTTGGTTGCAGACCTTGGGTGCAGCTCCTCTCTTGAACTGGGGGCCACATTACGGATTGGGAATAGTGTTGATATTGCAATTATTACAAAAACCTTTACATGACTAAAGGTTGGGAGTTGTCGGGTTAAGGGTAGAGGTTAACGTAGAGGTTAGTGTTGGGTTTGGGGTTGATATTAGTACATGTTGCTGAGATACTGTTAGATGAGTTTCATTAAAAGGAAGTTGCCTATGGACTACTTTCACTGATCCTTGTGACGCACTTCCTTTTTGAAATTGTACATGCCCTATTTCCAACTTCAGTGTCTTCCAAATTCCGAAAATGGAATTGTAAATGAAAAAAAAATATATATAGTGTTATATTGGCTGTTATGTAGTCATGGCCATTGTAAACATTGGAATCAATTATTTTACTACCAATTCTTTGTCTATACAAAGCAGCTACAGTTTAAGGCCATGCCCTTGAGTTTTTTTGAAAATGTTTTTTTTTCTTACACTGTGTATTTTAAAAAAAACTATTTCTAAACACCCCTGAAACACTGTAATGACTCTACTAAACCAACAGGAGGCATGTAAGTGCTTCTGTTTGTGATTAAATGGGAAACATGCATGTAATCCACAATTGATGCGCGGGTCATCACTTAACCCGTGGACCCTCCGGGTAAGGGTTGAGGCTGGTCATTGAACATAAAATCAAATAAAAAATCCATGTATTTTGCGTGCCGTTATATTCCTGCACTTGCAGAGGTGTCAAAAATTATTCCGTGTCCCAGCCACAAGCGCATGAAGCAAGCGCACATTCAGCTCTGCTCACCGGGTGCTGGAGTCCAGGAGAAACAGATTAAACCCTGGTACAGTGGATGCATGTTTTTTTTGGCACATCGAATGTAAAAACTCTACCGTGTGATAAATGTTTAAACATGTTTAGCCTAGATTACAAATGCTAGTATGTAAATATGCATCTTTACTTTGCTATTAATACGACCCGATTTGTCGTTCAATCTGAATCACATGTTGTTGTCAGTTTACAGGACGATGTTTCCAGGCTCTTTTAGGCTGAAAAAAAGGGTGATTTCATTTTAAATGAAATTTTCATTAGAATTTATGCATTGCATTAATGGTCGCGGGTGCAGTGTGAGGCGGGTTGAAAAAATAGATACAGTGGTGCGGGGTGGGCTGGGGCAGGCCAAATAATTTAATAAAAGCGGGGCCTGTGGGTTGGAAAAAAACCCAACACTAGTCAGCACAGTAGAGACAGAGCATGAGGTTAATGACAGACACGACCCCCCCCTCAAATGTGCCTCTTAAAAAAAATACCCTTCAATTTCAAGGTTAGCACTTGCTTTTTTTGCGTAACCAAACCACTAACTTTACAGAAAGTCCAAAAAATAGAGAGTGTAGAACACTGTAGAACAAAAAATGATGGTAATGTATAGAACGAGGAAGCAGTTGAGCAAGGTGTCCATTTCGTTGTCTGCAGTCAAGTGCTGCTTTCAAAATATGAAGTAAAGTCATTCTTGTTCAGAGTACAGTAGTTACAGTTCGCTGTTTTCGTTTCAGTTTTGCTGTAAATGTTTGAATTCCTATCATTTCGGTTTTGAATTCTGAGTGAGCTCAATGTTCTGTGACCTTTGGCATTCTGAACGTCTTCTCACTTTGCTGCTCTGAACTGGATGTAGTAGTTAAGCTATTTTTTAAGCTAGTACGTACAGTGGAAAAGGATCCAGGTTGTGTCCCATTCTGAGCTCTCAAAACCCCTCAGTGATTTGATTAGCTTTGTTGAACGCTCAGCTGCTTGCTTGTTCCAGATGCTTCATACTCCAGTTGCCCACAGTGGTGTCTGTCCGTGTCAGCATTTGAGGCTTGTTGTGTTTGAATATTTGCTACCCCAAAAACTATCCCAAGAATTACACAGGCAGTCCACGAATAAGACATGGCCTGTGGTCTTTGATTGGAGCATTCTTGCTATTCTCACAGGGTCAGGAGCCACATCACAGCTACATGAAATAAGTATTCTCGAGGGAAGGTAATTTATTGCCTGCCAGTGTTGGGATGTAGCTCACTAAAAGCCCTTTGTGTAACTCAAAGTATTTTACTATACAGCACGTGCATGAAACGTACATGTTAATTTGATAGTTCGCATGAGTTTACCTTCATTATTTAATAAGTTTCTAAGCCATTTTGAATTCTGATTCACAATGGAGTACTTGCACGTAAACTCATGACGCACTTTCGCCTTGAAGCTCACTGAATCCCGGATTGTTGTCCATTGGAGTTTGGAGAAAATGTTCTGAAAAAAGTGTGTTTGAAGATTTCAGAGACTGCAGAAGGTCTACGGTGCACACCTGTTGTGTTCCGCTGTGTTCATAGTCTGCAAAGTAATAATTTTGCGTTTTCCCGCCGATGTCAAGAAAGCAGTGTAACTTATGCCGGAACGTTTTTTGTCTTTCCAGTAGGGCTGCAACAAACGATTATTTTGGTAATCGATTAATCTATCGATTATGAGACCGATTAATTGATTAGTCATCGATTATTTCAATGATTAGTCAGTAGCCTTTGAGCGATAATTCTGCTCAAGGCTAGTTATAGTTAAAATAATGAGTTACAAATATTGTAACTAATAAATAAAATAAGAAAATCATTTCAGCTTTTAAAATAGTTCTTTTAATGAACTTTGAGCAAACTAAACACGTCATTCTCTTTAAGTTTTCTGATTCTGTTGCAGCCATTAAACACTCTGAAATTACACACGAGTGCTCTCTAAGCATTGTTTACATGTTTTGTTCTAATTCAATAGAAAATAAAAAATAATCAGCTGCATTACAGACAAAAAGAAAGTTGAATGTGAACATATCTTGACAGCAGCATTAATAATTGTTGGTTTACCACTCGTTTTAGTTCATCAAAAGTAATATCCCAGGGAAATACACAGTTATGAAACTAGATATTTGAAGGGTGATAATCTAATAATTCTTAGAAAATCTGGCAACATTTCAAAATGTAAGAAACAAATAAAGATAAGTTTAGAATCAGCATAAGATAATGAATGGTGTGAGAAAGAAATGCTTTGGTGTGTTGTCTTCATTTTATTTCTATTTTTGACTCTTAAAGCTATTAAAATGAACTTTCCCCATTTTTTTCCCATAATGTGAATGGATCTATACAGCTTTTTATTTTATACCAACGATTTTTACTTTGTTTATCCTTCTTTTTACGTCAAATGTTACTTATTCTAATGAATACGCAAATAAAATATAAACATGTAAAGTTTGTATAATGCTGTACATTCATAAATTACCGGTATTACAATATTCACTGCTGTAAGCAGCTTGCTTTAGGCGATTGTATTCTTTTAAACTTTTTAAACAGTATTTATAGTTGAACAATGTGTTACAAGTAAATTTGACATCTACGCGGCATATAAGCAAAATAAAAATCAAAACGTCTTCACGAGTAAATATTTAATTTGAACTCTCATTGGTTTAGTCTGTGTAATCACGTGATTGAATGCGCGTTCACGCAGAGGGGAGTCGCACAACACCGGGATGCTTCCTCGTGCTCCCATGAAAAGCAAGTTCCGCCTTGCATGTATTGCACACGACAGCATTTTTGGTTAAGTTTAGTAAAACTGTCCCACACCTTACTCTTTCAGATTCGTTTGATCTCCATCATAATTCGCGCTGAGTTTCATTCTACTGCAGTAGCATTCGTGAAAGCTGCATCACACTCTAGCGCTCAAATCGCGACACATGACCCTTACATTAGGTCACATGACATCAAACGACTACTCGACAACAAAAATATTTGTCGACAATTTTTTTATTGTCGACGTTGTCGATAATGTCGACTAATCGTTTCAGCCCTACTTTCCAGCAAATCCAAGGCTTTCAGTTAACATTTTAGCAGTGGTCTGATTATCAGATCCGATTTTTTTTTTTGCAACATATGATGCACATCTGTGACATTAATCTTGGGGACAGCGGATGTAGAACGTATCCATCGCAAAACCAAAACTTACTCAGCTCTACTGAGAAGGATGCGGAAGTAGTAGTGCAAGTAACCCATTCTCCATCATCTACAAATATCAGACCGAGTGGCACACATAAAACTCGTTCTTCTCTTTACAACAACTTCTTCACATTCTATTTCACTTGCGACGGGCAGCCATTAAACACTACATTGTCCCTAATTCCCGAACTACAATACTTGTTCACGTACAAACGATCAACAAACCTCATTCCAAAAAAAGCTTCTCTGCTGATATCAAGACCATTGATTTTGTTTTCCGATTCCTGGAAGTCGCACCTGTCTTACTCTCCAACCGAACAAGCACTTTCTGCATCCATTCAGCTTTGTGACCTGAAGATTTTGTACTGTTTGTCCTAGTGGAAGTCGTCTTTTTGTTCTTTCTTTACCCCTTTCAGTTTGTGTGACCTGTATTTATGTATGTCTGATGTGGGTGTCCTGTAATGTTTGGTGTGTTTCTGTAGCAATTGACAAAGGCACTGGATGGATAGCATCGAAGGCGAAGCCCTCTTCCTGACTACAGTACAGCTCGGGCAATCTCAATGTGAGCTTTCCCTTCAAGCTGTGGAAGTACCTGCCCTTGGCGGGTAAGCAAACATACACTTCATGTTCTTAAATGAACAATAACGTTCATCCTCCATTTCTCTTCGATGAGAACACAGTCCCATCAAAACTACTCCCTGAAGCTGGAACAGGAAAGTTTAAATTGAATTGCTAAAAAGAAGATGTTTGCCAGTTGGTTCATGAGTGCAGTGTCTGGAAAATGCATGATTTTTAGGCCTCATGGTAGTAGCAGTATTACAGATGCTCAGAGTGTTATTGATTTACGGTTTTTGGTGCATTGTTGAGGGCCTAGATGTGTTTGAAAAGTCAGAGTTTTGCACCCACACCTGAAAATTGGGTGTGGCAAAATGGCTCTAGAGCACATGTTTCAGCATGTGGTGCGCTAACAGTTTGTTGTAGGTTATTGAAATTTTGCACATATTTGGAGGGTACCAAGACTTTAATATAAGTAATATGGATCATGTTTCCAAACTTGTCAGGAAGTCAGCCATTTTGCAAAAAAAAAAAAAAAAAAAGTCTTATCTTAAGGCATTTGGAATGTTAAATTCCAAAGCTTTTTTGACTGACTCAGCCATGCAATTTGATTTGGGTGTTAAGAGTCGATAAAGCAAACTACAGTGTCAGTTTTAACTAGTGACAACATGAAAAATCCCATTTTCCTCAGTTTCAGGCTAAGTTTTGAACGATTTTTTTTAATTTTGGAACACTTTTGTAATGGACCAAGTGTATAAAATAGTCTAGACTGTGTTTCCAAAACTGACAGGAAATCAATTATATTGCAAAAATTGTGCGGTAGCCTTTAAAAGTCAACATTTCACCAAAAACAGGAAGTTTATATAACTCAGTCATACGATGTTTGATCAGTTCCACATTTACCAGCCATTTTAAGAGTTCATGTCTGAGCACATCTACAATGTACACTGTCAGATATAGCGCCACAGGAAATACATTAGTTAAACATTTAGCTTTCATGCTTATTATTTTTATTTTTAAAATTTTGACATGTGACAAGAATATTGGCCAAAACAATTACAGAAAAATGTTCCACCTGGGGGAAATTATAGTATGCTTTTCCTTTAATTTGCCTGTATTTTTCAGTAATTTTAAGAATTTTTCCTTGAATAGATTTTATAAATATGGATTAGTCGTGGTGTATGTTTCAACAAACTGACTACCAACAGGCGATGGCGACAGCCCTTTGATAGCTGCTTACAGCTTTATTTAATATACTTTTTTCAAGGTTGTTAAAGTACTTGGATTTTGGACATTTTGATTGGTACCGCTTGAATTTGAAATTGAATTGGTTTTATAACATTGCACAATAATTTTAAAAATTAAATGTTGTCTTCCAGTACATGTATGCCCTCAATGCTCGTTGGTTTAAGGTTAAAAAATACAAATTGTGGCTAAAACCTGGACCAAATCTTTGAGTAGCCATCTGCCAAACATAAAAATGATCTACATCTCACTTTTATTTATTTAACTTGTGTGTAGGGTCAGAGTGTTTAAAAGATTTACTTGGTTAACTTTACATGGAGATTAACAAAGAACCGTAGAGATAAATCCAAATGTCAAATAATTAATTAAATATTGTGAGTTTTAGTAGCACAATGGATTGAAATGTGAAAAAACTGAAACAAACACATCAGTTTGCCATGGCTGTAAGGTTCTGGAAAAGCTTGAAAGTGCTGAAGTTTGAAGTGTGATAACTCTGGATTGGATAACGTTTAATGGGAGACATGCAGATTGGTATATTTATTGATAAATGATTAGTGGATGATGATAAATGTGTTATGAGTGGTTCGTCAATTACTGTTTGTTTTTACCATTATGTGAACAAAAGAGTAGCCCTTGATTTCTCCTTGTTTTGTCAATTTATGAGTCGCTGGCTCATAACACAACCCTTGTTAAATGACCCCTAGCAGAGCTCCCCCCCCCCCATGCTGGAACGATGTACCATCCATGGTCCCATTGCCCAAATCCAATTGTGTCCTGGGGAACTTCAGCTCAGGGATTACCAGAGAGCTGCCTGTTCGCATTCATTCCTGCTACTCACTCGGGCTTATCAGCATCAATCTGACACTTTATTTATCTGACACTGCACTCAGTTCTGCTTCGCTAAGAGAAAAACTCACAAAAAAGCCCCCCTCCATCAGCACTTTCCTTTGTGGGATCCGGGGTGCAGTTTTTAGTGGCCAGTCGGATCCGTTCTAATCCTTAGGCCCAGCCCAGTGACCAGAGCGTCGGCCTGTGTTTGTCACCGAGCCTCATCGTTGTCTCTCTTTGCTCCATGTCCATTTGAGTTTTGTGGGGCCTCATCAGCCTTGATGAGGTGTTTGCTTCCTGTTCTTTTACCCGGCTGTTCCCATGTTGCTTCTTATGACTTCTGAACTTTGAGTTATAGTTGACAGACGGTTGCTGTGGGTGTTTTAGTGTTTACGTGTCAGAGTCTCTGCTGTTTTTGTTTTCTGGGATTCTGTCAAAGTTCAGTTGAAAGTTACTGATTGGTGAAGGGCTGAGGAAAATGGCTTCTTTCAAGCTGGATTTTCTTCCTGAGATGATGGTGGACCATTGCACGTTGAGTTCCAACCCTGTGTGAGTACCGCTTTTGCCTAGCATTTTGTAGTCTTAGTAGTTTTTGAAGATATTTGACAGCAATTTATCTAATGAATCAGTGCAATCTAAAGAGAGGATTGTTCAGAGGTTTATGCTTCAAAAGAGATTAATAGAAGTCCGTATTCAAATCATGCAGTGAGAAAATATTTTTGCTTTTTTGTGCTATATTTAAAATGACAGTCAAAATAATCTACCAACTGAAAAAAAATGCAAAACATTTATTTATGATTATATTGCAAAATCTTTATATGCAAGTATAGATTGCAGAACTACATAATTCTACCTACGAGTACAGTTTTGTCATTACCAGTTTAAAAGAAATAAACTGGAGGCCATCAGGGCTATCAAACTCTTCAGCCCGCATGCTGCACATTCTGAGCTTCTGTGGGACCAGACAAATCAGAGTAGAATAATCCATTAATCACTTGCATTGATTGATCCATTAATAGATTTCCGGGAACAAGATTCTAAAGGTTAACATTTTTAATGAACAATTTCCACAATTTTTGAGGGAAAATCCAACAACAGTCAAATTTTTACAATGCTTTAGAAGTTAAGAAAAAATATACACTTCATATTGAAACTCTCTACATCGCTGTGCTCTAGATCGCTGTACAACTACTACATACTTAGCTACTAAGCTAAAAAGTGGATTAATAATTGTGGATAACTCCTGTTTTAAAGAAAAAAAGAAATGAAAACATTTTCTACTGAAACTGCTGGTTTCGGTGCTCTTTTCCACACAAAGTGTGCCTTGGTTAAATGAGCAAAAGAGACATGAATTCGCTTTAGCTTCGTGTTGAAACTTGCATGAGCTTTTCACAGCACAAATGCAACAGTATTGTTACTTCAATTCTATAAGTGTCATCATCACATTATGAAATTGGCGTTCTGTGCGAATTCTTCTGCGAGATAAAATAGACCAGTCATGTTACTCCTGCAATGCGTGGCTAAATACTTGGTTAAACAATGTAACAGCAGAAAAAGTTTATTACCCTTCAATCTTAAAGGAGGACAAAAATGGCTGGCTGCTGTATTCAAGCGACAAAATTAAAATTAAAATTGGTGATTTGCTGACATCTTCACTTCACATATAATTGTTAATGCCATGTCTTCGCCCCACACCACATTTCGATCAACCGGTAGATCGCGATCGATGCATTGGACAGGCTTTGCTTGAACAGTCAACGTTTTTTTTCACGATATTGGTCAAAAAAAGTCTTCAATAAATGTGATGTCCTTGCTATGCTAAAAAAAAACAGGGCACTAAAGGCCTATAATTATTTAAAATCAAAACTTTATGAAGTTGGCCAATGTGCGCCACTTGCATAAATTAAGCCCTGAATGCGCCTGCAGATTAGGCGTGTATAACGAATTTCAGGCGCGCGGTCAGAAGGAGGGCTTGAGGTTCTGGAAGCAACCAAATAGCATGATTAACGGGTGACAGAGGGCTTTTTTTTAGCTGGTGATATTCTGAGAAACAGCGATCTGACGACTTACAGATTTATAACTGATGACGATAATTAGGAGGACCACCCAGAGCTAATAGATTAATAGTCTGCGTGTGCTACTCCTGAAACTTTGCTGAAAACATCCCAAAGGAAAGCATGATGCAGGAGCATCAATGAGGCATTAGGTGATGTTATTAGCTGTTTGGGAGAGTTTACTGAGCCTGAGAGAAAGTGAGTGAAGGGCTCAATCCAATTTTTTTCTTTGTTTGTGATCTTGTAAAACTTGAAACGGATAAGGGTCACATTTGCATGTTACTGAGATCAATTGTGCCTTTGGTCTCATTCAGTCTTTTTTTTTCGCAATTGCTGGAATGTTTAGAATTCATATTTTAAGCTGTAAAACGGTTGAGTTTTTGAACTCTACCCTGCTGGAAATGGTTTGTCTTTAATTGTCTGAACAAGATCTGGTTAGCGGAAAATTGACTAAAGTAGACGTGTCTATTAGCTATGCTCTCGATCAATAAAAGCCATTAATTAGACTCTTGGCAGTTGGCTAATGCTCCTTCTGTCAGGTGCACAATGCTACGTTTCTCTTTGAGTGATCTGCGACCTCACTAATCAGTAGCTTCTAAAGAGATTGATGTCATGTGATGTCATCTCCTCTTTGTCAGATGTTTTCCTCTAATTTGTGGATCGGTTTTAAGGTTACCAGGAATCAACATCAGCTTGTTTTTAATGTTTGTCACAGATGTCTGGGGCAGAAAATGTGCTATATTTCAGATCATCCCATTGCAGAAGTGCTTCTAATGTAAATTTGTCTTAATCACACCGGCACTTGTAGGCTTGCGTATTCTCAAATAAAATTAGCACTTAGCTAACTCATAGTTCAGCTTGTTATTCAGAGCTTCTGAGAATTGTAAACAAGCAGATGTTAGTGACGAATCTACATGTTAACGTCCATCAAATGGCATTATATTTGTTTATAGGCCTTAAGAAGAATAATGGTCTTCAGTTTTTCACAGATATTGAATAACAGCTTGCTAAAAAGGAGTAGTATGATGTCAACATGGACTTTTCTGACCAAAGATGGGGAGTGACATCACTGCTGCAATGATGACGCATAGTTTAAGGGGAAAGCCCTTTCCTTATCGAAGCTCATGTTGTTTTGCATATAACTTAGGAAATCGTGGTCCTTGAACATTTCAGTAGCTCTTTGAAAGCTTTTTTTGTTCGATTTCCTTGTGACAATCACTAGTTGGGTAGATTGCCTCTCAAAGTGCTAGTGAATGTGAACTGATCAAGGACCAAATGTATAATTTTTTTATATTGTCTAGACCAGGAATGCACGAAAACATTTTAAAAAGAACCGATACGTTAACCGATATCTTTCTGCTCCTAAACACCAATCGATAACATACAAGCATCTCTAAAATCATGACAAGAAGTATCAAAACCAAAAGATGTTTCCCCTCTATAAATGAAAATGTTACATGCACATGGGATTAGAATCCTGCCATAATCTGAACCTGGAAAAAAAGGGGTTTGAAAATGAAAAGCTTGATGTTTTTTCAAGTCTGAGAAAAAGTTTTGAAACCTTAATATTTTAATAGACTGAAAAAAGTTTTGAATCGCTGCAAACTTAATTTTGTCTTTGAATGTTTCTTTTTCATCAGTGCAACAGCACATCTGCCGATTCAAACCACTTGTGGCACCCTTACTGTTTTTCGAATATACATTTTCACCGTGCCCTTGTGTATTCCCACCACATTTAGTTTACAAAAAAACTTTTAAAACTTGACTTTTGATCGTTTTATATCACTGTAAACATCATTTTCTATGTGCGTCTCATAGAAGTTTCATTGTTTCATTGTCAGTTTCAAACCTCTCATTGCACCCGTGCTGTATGCCACCCTCACACTTTCAGAGTTTCAGACGTGTCTCTGTCATCCCTCTCCATTACATCTGCAAATCAGGAGCTGAATGCTTGAAACTTGAGGTTTGAAAGGGTGGTGTTTTATTTCGAAACATGGGCAGATGTACTTTTGCTCAAATTTCTTTTGAATTTCTCAAAAGTTTCCAGAGACTAGTGTTATGTTGTACAGTAGCGTCATTGTTTGTATACACATCCTCCTTTCGAGACTTGCGCTGCCAGAAGTCAACACTGGTGGTGGATCTTTGCTCGTTTCCTGTTTGTGACTTGACGTAATCCTCTCTGATTTCTGGTTGGTTGTCTGTTGCGATGCATTTAGCAAACACCACCACGTTTCGAACAAACTTACCACAGCAATGTGAGGTTCACACTGCAGTTGTGGTGCTAACCCTGGTCCAAAAATGCAGTGCTAACACTGCTTTTAAATTATAAGTGGGTTTTTACTGGGGTTAAAGTGATGATTAAAACGACGATAACACAAGATTCAGAGCAGTGTGTGAAAAGTGGGATCCATTAATCAGCATTTTTAATATAACATTTGGTTCTATACAAGTAAAGATGTAACTTTAACATTTTTAGCAAAAGTTTTGAGTGTTTTGTTTGGTTTCAAAGCTTTCAGACCATTCTGAAATTTTCACGAAAAATTTGTGGTTTTCTTTCAAAATCAGCTTTATTTTCCTCTCTGACCTGAATTATTCAGCTCTCAATCCACATGATTGTCAGATCTTTCGTCACTACCAAAGTGTAGTATGGTTATATCTTCTAAAATAACATCTTAAAACAATGACTTTTACGTTATCGTTGCTTTTTAAAGCATCAGTAAATAGATGTATTTCTACTAGGGGTGTAATGGTACGCTAAAATCGTATTCGGTTCGGTACAGTGTCTTGGAGAGTTCGGTTCGGTTCATTTTTGGTACAAAAAAAAAGAACTTACAAAATCTTTATTTTGAAAAGCTGCCAATACACAATAGAATTCTTGCATAAAATAAATAAAAGTGACACATTTGGGTGATATTTTAAATAAATTGCGCTCTTTATAAAGAAAAACACATTTTTAAATAAAAAATTAAATACTGCAACTAGTTAGGACCTGAAAACTTTTAACACTATCAACAGCTTCAGCTTATATATCAACAAAACTAACTATTCAAGTTTTAAGTTTTTGGCTAAAAAGATTAACCTATCCACATTTTCTGAAGAGAGCACAGATCTGGTTGCCGTGACAATATCTCCAGCAGTAGAAAATGTTAGATGTGTTGCCTGCCACATACCCGATCTCTGTGGAACACATCATTTCAAACTAAACCTTTATAGTTAGCTTCCTTCAGCGTCACAAGAAATTACATTTCAAAACACAAAATAAAAGTAAACAATATGTAACAGGGTAGCAGGGGAAGAGCAGCGCACACACTCGTCTCTCCCTCTCCTCACACACACACACAGACTCCTGCAGCGCGCACACTGAGGGTTTGGGGTGCAGCACTTAAAGGGCAACATACATACATAATGTGGTACATAGACCTAGCAGCGGACGTTACACATGATGCCATTTCTCACAGCTACCCGTGCAGCGCTACTGTGCGTCACTCAATAGCGTCCATGCGGAAACTCGCCTAGGAACATTGTTCCGCTGCGCTTAATATCGCGCTAATAATATTATATTATTTAATAAAAAATACCGAATACCGAAACGGTACGCAAGTGTACCGAACCGAACAGGCCGTACCGAAACGGTTCAATACATACCGTGAACCGTTACACCCCTATTTTCTACTTTTTTTTCCAGAAGCAAGAAGATGAATGGGTCTCTGGACCACCCAGACCAGCCCGACATTGATGCTATCAAGATGTTTGTGGGACAGATCCCCCGGCAGTGGACAGAAGATCAGCTACGTGAGCTGTTTGAGCCCTATGGTACAGTTTATGAAATCAATGTTCTTCGGGACAGGAGTCAGAACCCTCCACAGAGTAAAGGTACATGACTGTACACCACGGATCTCTGTTTTTTTAAGTTATTTAAGTCCTAGGGAACTCATACACATATTCAAAGACAATGGCAGAAATGAATCATCGTGTGATGCAGCTAAAAGGGCCACGACACCCTTGAACACTTTAATAATATCAACATTGGTCTCTGTCTGCTGTAGACTGTAAACTCTACCCTGTAGCTTTATTTTAAACAACATTCGGGGTAATTTTCAAATTTTGGGGGGTTATTTTGCCACTTTGGTTGAAAAGATGCATAAACGTCACACAGCCCACTAATGCGCATAAGAAACCATCCAATCAGTGAGTGGTTTTCTGAACGTGTTAAAACTACGTAAATATGCAGGAAAGCATTGTTAAAAAGGTTTTTCTCTGCACGTTTGTTTTTGGTGAAAGATGGCATTCTAATACCTGATCAGGTAAATGTTACATAATCCAATTTCTGTTGAGGTTCAACTAAAACCCTGTACCAATGTTTGGTAATTCTAGAAATACGACAGTATTGAACTCCCATGAGGCAAATCGATTTACGTCCAGTAGATGCAACTGAGCTTGATAGGTTTACTTGGACACCCTCATTTCATCAACCATAGTAAAGAGACTGAAATTATATGTGATGTTATCCTGAATGTTATTTCAGGACCACAATATCTGCAGCTGTTTGATAATTCTGGTGATCATTGTTGACAGTGGGAGCACAAAGTTGGGAAACTTCAGAGCAAATCATTCATTTCTACACTGATCTCTGAAGCACAATCAGTCATTGAATTACACTTGAGAGAAGACAAGCAGCGGTTAACACACGCCTATTTGCACCCAAAGTCGTCCACAAGGCGTCTCGTTAATCATGGTTTCCGGTAGGGTTAAGTGGGGTGGTAAAAAGTCTTTCACAAAAAAAGTCTTTTGGCCAAACGCTTAAATGTTATTAAATGAGCTATCTTAAGTCTTGAATGATTTCTTACAGGTGTTAATTTTCCGACACGCTGTCATTTAAAATGTTTTTAAAATTATGAAAAACAACCATTTTATGTTTTCATGTAACAAATTGCAGGATTCAGAAATCTAAAGTTCTGAATACTGTACTGAAAATCATAAAAAATGCTAGTTTTAAAGGAAAATTATTTCAAATAACATTAACGATTCACAATCACAATGATACTTTGGGAAAGAGTAGTAGAAGCTAGGCTGTGGATATTTGTGAGCAGCAGTATGGCTTCATTCCCAGGAAGAGCACTACTGATGCAATTTTTGCTCTGAGAATGTTAATGGAGAAGTGCAGAGAAGGTCAGAAGGAGCTGCACTGCGTCTTCATAGATTTAGAACAAGCGTATGACAGGATGCCGAGAGGAGCTATGGTCCTGTATGAGGGTGTCGGGAGTGGAGTAGTTCAGGATATGTATGAGAGAAGTAAGACAGCAGTGAGATGTGCTGTTGGTCAGACAGAGGAGTTCAATGTGGAGGTGTGGCTACATCAAGGATCAGCTTTGAGTCCCTTCTTATTTGCTATGGTGATGGACAGGTTGACAGATGAGGTCAGGCAGGAATCTCCGTGGACAATGATGTTTGCAGATGACATTGTGATCTGTAGTGAGAGCAGAGAGCAGGTGGAGGAACACCTGGAAAGTTGGAGGTCAGCTCTAGAAAGAAGAGGAATGAAAGTCAGTCGCAGCAAGACAGAATACATGTGTTTGAACGAGAGAGAGGGAAATAGAACAGTGAGGTTACAGGGGGCTGAGGTCAAGAAGGTGCAGGAGTTTAGGTATTTGGGGTCAACAGTCCAGTGTGACGGGGAGTGTGGAAAAGAGGTGAAGAGACGAGTGCAGGCAGGTTGGAGTGGGTGGAGAAAAGTGTCAGGGGTGTTGTGTGACAGAAGAGTGTCAGCAAGAATCAAAGGACAGGTGTACAGAACAGTAGTGAGACCAGCTATGATGTATGGGTTGGAGACTGTAGCAGTGAAGAAGAGACAAGAGGCAGAGCTGGAAGTAGCAGAGATGAGGATGTTGAGGTTCAGTTTAGGAGTGACGAGGATGGACAAGATTAGGAACGAGCACATCAGAGGGACAGCTCAGGTTGGTTGTTTTGGAGACAAAGTCAGAGAGGCCAGGTTGAGATGGTTTGGACATGTGCAGAGGAGGGATAGTGGTTATATTGGAAGAAGGATGTTGGAGATGGAGATGCCAGGCAAGAGGTCAAGAGGAAGACCAAAGAGGAGATATATGGATGTGCTGAAAGAGGACATGAAGGTAGTTGGTGCAAGATTAGAGGATACTCAGGACAGAGTTAGGTGGAAAAGGATGATTCGCTGTGGAGACCCCTAAACTGGAAACAAGCCGAAAGGAAAAGAAGAAGATTAACGATACACAATATAGCCTCATATATGTCACATTTGTGGGTTTAAAAATGTACAAACGACCAGAAGTTGTGCATTTGCTGATCCTTCAGAACTATTTGGTTGCTAATCTGAAGTTCTGAGATTGTCTGAAGTGATAATTTCAGGAAACAAACCGTTCACTTGTCAGATTTATTCTGTTCTTTATCTTGGACCTTTTTTTTTTCAATCTTTACTAGACGGTGTGGAAAATTGTCATTTTTGTTCAATTTTTTTTAAACTGCAGGTAGTGTTTGCATTTTCAGATTTCTTGTATGCAATACTACTTTTACAGCGACTTCTGTTTTTTAGATTGTATAGTTTATTTCTGGCAGTTAAATTAACATATGTATGATACAGGTTTTAAATTTTATTCTCAATAAAGTTGACCTTGCAGAACCGGCAGAAACCCTGTTAATTCAAAAGGTTTTCTAAAAAGGATGTGTGAGAATTCTGCATTGACTCCCGGGTGTTGTGGACCTTAACAAGCGTTGTTTATTGCTCATGGGTAGCATGTTGATTCCTGACGAAACACCTCTCCAAAGTTCAAAACGGCTCTAGAAATGGTTTTTCATGTAAAGGCCATCATCCCGGACTCATGGACTTTCCATTGCATTTTCAGGTTGTTGTTTTGTTACATATTACTCTCGTAAATCTGCATTAGAAGCACAAAACGCCCTTCACAACATGAAGATTCTTCCAGGGGTAAGCACATGATCTTTTTTATGGCATCAATAACCCATCTGTCCTCATGCGTGTTGTCAAAAGAGCTGGTCTCTTACTGTTTATTGCCTCAAGATCTGCACACAAACTGACATGCTTTTATTAAAGCTTTTCCGGTGCTCCCTAAGGACCTGTAAAAGCTGTGCAAAAGTGCTGATTTCTCACAAGGGCGTGAAAATGTCAGACTTGGTCACATGTGAGGTGTTTTTCCCTTTCTTCAGATGCATCATCCCATACAGATGAAGCCTGCAGACAGTGAGAAAAACAACGGTGAGTTAATTCATTTTCACATTTTGCTCTGTTGCCCTAACAACAGTTAATTAAATTAAAGTAATATTTTGGAGGAGGGTTTTTGCATGCATTTTGAACAGATATGACCACATTTAGGAGGGAGGGGGGGCTGGCAAATGACACCAAGGTCACGACTCGAACCAAGGTCTCTCTGTGGTACACGTCAAGCTCACGTCCCCCTATACCATATGTTTTAAATTCAAGGCCCGCGGACCACATGTGGCCCGCCTTATAATCTAATGTGGTCCATGTGAGCTTAAAAGTTTTGAGTGTCAAAAAAAAACTACATTTCCCACAATGCCTTTAGTCGCAACAATGTTTCCGCATCCATAATTTCAGAAATGCTGTTTTTCTTTATTCACTTGGACAGTTTGATCCTTCATTAATGGAGTTACAGTGGTGTGAAAAACTATTTGCCCCCTTCCTGACTTTATTCATTTGCATGTTTGTCACACAAAATGTTTCTGATCATCAAACACATTTTAATATGAGTCAAAGATAACACAAATAAACACAAAATGCAGTTTTTAAATGAATGTTTTTATTATGTAGTGAGGAAAAAATCCAAACCCACACAGCCCTGTGTGAAAAAGCGATTAAAACACTGTATTTTCACCAAATTCATGTCACATGCCAATTTTTATAACGGACGTGGTTTGTCTAGGTATATGTATGTATGTACATACATATGTAAAAATATAAAAACTACAAACTGTAACAAACTTACATTGCATGTGCAGCTAGGTGTTCTTCCTATTTTTCTCACTCCTGAACCTTCCAGTCCAACGCCGCCTTGTCCTGATGCAATTAATGTAAACTGAAAAATACAACTAATAAATAACTACATACATTCAGTGCTCCAGTCCAGAGGAGGAAACACCACACCAGGTGTATTACTCCCCTGGAGATAACAAAACTGCCCAAATTAGCTAAGCTTCTACTCTCTCATGTGATGGCTTTTGAGCAGGACAGGACACGGTAAATAAATAATAATGATAATAATAATTTTTATATTGAACGTTATGATCCAAGTTCAATATCTTCTACATAAATCACTTTATTTCCACCAAATTTACATCACGCATCACTGTTCAGAACGACTGGACATTCCTGGACCTTCTCATGGGCAAATTAGGCACTGGACACATCTGTTCGCTTGCCGTAGAGCATAGTACCCTCTGCTAACTTGAATGCCACCAAATGTTACTTGTTTGTGAATATGGCAGGTTTTCCATCTGTTTAAAGATGTATATCTATAGGTAACATCTGTCATTTGTTTTTGGCTTCAAATAGGCTTCAGTTTATTTACGGATAAGTTACAAAAAATATATATATTTTTTACCCAACTCTACATCAATGTGCATTAACGTTTCATCCTTAAATTTCTTGTTTTGCAGCGGTAGAAGACAGAAAGCTGTTTATTGGAATGATTTCTAAGAAATGCAATGAGAACGACATAAGGCTAATGTTCTCTCCTTATGGCCAAATCGAGGAGTGCCGTATATTGAGAGGACCTGACGGACTGAGCCGTGGTGAGATCTCTCTTGATCACATGTTCACCTTTCAGAAACACACAGAAGCTTGTTTTTTCTTCTACGCGTTTTCACAACTGACCCCAATGAAGTCCATGTCGAAGTATTTTTTTACAAGCAATTAACGTGCATTGTAACCTTATCAACGGTATTTGTTGTTATGTCCGGTCGATAGCTTCGCGGAAACTCAATCTTGGCTCTTTTCTGTAGCTCTGTGCTCGTAATAACATGACCAAATATGGAAACACTTGTGCGTAAAAGCTGTTCTCTCCACGCTGCGTGTCCTGTGATTCGTTGGGGATCCTGTCCGTCTCAAAATGGTGGATATCATTGGATTCTACAGATTCGAAGCTTTTCAAACATGTATAGAGCTACTGGATTGGACGGATGGTCTGGGGTAGGGACACGCGGAAGTTTGTACGTTGAAAGCACCTGTGAATGGGACGTTACGCAAAGCGCAGGAAGACAGCGTGAATGGGCTTCCACCCCCTTTTTACAGCGTTTCTTTAGGAGTTTTTTTGCTGAAATCATGTCCCGTAAGCAAGAAAAGAAGACTATGAACGTAGCGGAAGCTTTGGACAAGATTTTTTCCATATTTCAGTTATTGTGCCAAACTGTGCCAACATGGATTACGCCTGAACTATGTTCAATCAAAACCTTTACAGAATATTAGTTTCTTGTAGTATGGACACCAAACTTGCTACAGATGTCCAGACATGTAGTGGTTACAATTGATTGTGTTTATTTGCTTCGTTACAAGTAAAATAAGGAGATATTGGAGGAAACGTGTGTTTTTTGTTTTTTTTTTTTAGGCGGAGTTCATTGACTTGCCAGTTTTCCCATTAATATTTGAAAGAGGTTGTGTTTCATGAGAAATGTTGAGGCTGTTGCTGAGGTCTCAATTTGGTAAATTTTCATGATTTCTTATTCCTGTCTCCACAGGCTGTGCCTTCATCACTTTCACAGCGAGACAGATGGCGCAGTCTGCCATCAAATCCATGCACCAGTCTCAGACTATGGAGGTAAACATTGAAAACTCAAGCACCTGCGTTCTCTTTTAGGTTCCATTTGCCGATTAAACTTGGTTAGGTTGTGTCCGTGTATGACGACTACCAAATGTTTATTTTTATTGAAAATACTTTATGTATATTTATTTTTCCTCATTTACTTTCTGTATTTTAAGCAATGTTTCTTATTTCTAAGGGCTGCTCTTCACCCATCGTGGTGAAGTTTGCTGACACGCAGAAGGATAAAGAACAGAAGCGCATTGCCCAGCAGCTGCAGCAACAGATGCAGCAGCTCAATGCTGCTTCCATTTGGGGAAACTTGACGGGAATGAACTCACTGGGGCCACAGTACCTCGCAGTGAGTACACGAGACTGCATGAGAGACAGGCTTTTACTGGTCTTGGCCTATTGATCATTTAGTCCTGTGTTTTTCAAACGCTTGTGCCAAGGCACACTTTTATAAAGTTATCAGGAGCTCCATTTCCATCCACTTATTTTTATGCACATTTTGCATGAAAAAATTTGGATGGAAAGGTCAAGAAAAGCCTAAATTTAGAAAATACACCTAAAAAATTAATGGACTAACCAACAGATCGATATCTGAAATGTTTTGTCTAAAATTCCTTAGCCAAAGTAGTCAAGGATCATCACCTCCCAGAACTGTCTCCCGCCTCCTGCGCATTTATTTTTATGCGACATTCCAGTTTTATGCATACATTTAGTTTGGCTGGAAACATATTAATGTTCCTTGAATAGGAAGCAAATAAACACAAAGGAAAAAGTATTTTATATTTTTTCATATTTTTTCTTCGTGTGAAACCAATTAGACCAATCAGGAGTCGCGGCAGCAGAAGAGCTTGGAAGTAAAGGGTTAGTGGGTAGCAGTCAGGTCTTTATTAAAACACAAAGAACAAAATAGAAAGCTCCCTCGATGAGGGGAAAATGCTGAGAGCGACTAAGGACTAGCTGAGAACTAAAAACACAAAATAAAAAAGGGCGCTGCCTGAGTAAACAGAATAGTCTCATGCATAAATCATAAACCCTGCTGACAACAGCAGAGGCTTGGTTTAAACTCCAAAAGCACAAGCTTGATCCAAGATGTAAACATAGCTGTAATTCATCATAAATTAATGTATTTGCTTTTTAAAATATTAATTATTTACATTTTAAACGGTCTTTTCTCCACTAAAATCACAGTTTACCTACAGCTTTGGAGAAATGATCAGTGAGCAGGAACTTTTTATTAACTGTAATTAGTAATAATTACTTTGATTAGGTTACATCAGAGGCCTTGATTTGCATTAAAATGTTTGCTGTGATTGGTTGCTGTGTTTGAGCATTTGGGCTGCAGGTCTGCGTTTGGCCATTGTTTCCTGAGATCATGTTTGGCTATAAAAGTCCATCTCAATGGTGTATGATTGGTTCTTCCTAAAGCCGATGGGGTTGTTTCTTGCGTATGCCAGCGCAGATGTGTAGCCCTTTATGAATGTGTTGGTGCTGCTCCATGGGTTTGCTGTGAATTCTTCTATCTTCACCTTTTTCCTCTTCTGTCTCTGCTCACAGTAACGCTTTTTTTCTTTTTAGTAACCCTCTAAAACTCTTTGTTTGACATCTTAACGAGTGCTCCAGCTTGTCTTTATTTTGCCTCGTCGCTTACCCCCCCCCATATCTCTTTTCTATCTTCTGTCTCCTCTTCTCTCTTTACTCCTCTCCATCACAGTCCTGGAAGCAGTTCTGACCCTCTCTGTTCTCTTGTTTTGGTGTAATGTCTAGCTTTATTTGCAGCTTCTACAGCAGTCCGCGTCCTCTGGAAATGCGCTCAACAATCTCCATCCAATGTCAGGTGAGATTCTGAGAGACCCGGTCCAGCAGAGTAGATGACGTTTTTTGAAAATACACTCACCGGCCACTTTATTTGGTGCGCCTCGCTAGAGCCAAGTTCGATGCAGTTGCTCATGGAGCTGCTGGATATTTGTCAGCTGCACATCCAGGACGCGAATCTCCCATTCCGCGACATCCCAAAGGTGCTCTACTGGATTAAGATCTGGTGACTGTGGAGGATATTTGAGTACTGTGAACTCATTGTCATCTTCAAGAAGCCAGTCTGAGATGATTCAAGCGTTATGACATTAATCCTGCGTTAAAGTAGCATCAGAATGGTCAGATGGTCAGCACCAGGAGGCTGTGGCACTGACACAATGCTCACTTGGTAATAATGGGCCCAATGTGGGCCAAGAAAATATCCCCCACACCATTACACCACCACCACCTGCCTGACCATTTGATTGAAGGCAGGATGGATCCATGCTTTCATGTTGTTGACGCCAAATTCTAACCCTACCATCCGAATGTTGCAGCAGAAATCGAGACTCATCGGACCAGGCAACGTGTTTGCCAATCTTTTGAGCTAAGAATATCCTCAGGTCCCTGTTCTTAACCGACACGAGTGGCACCCGGTGTGGTCTTCTGCTTCTGGAGCCCATCCACCTGTGCAGTCAGAGATGCTCTTCTGCAGACCTCGATTGTAACCAGTGGTTATTTGAGTTACTGCTGCCTTTCCATCAGCTCGAACCAGTCTTGAAATTTTCCTCTGACCCGTGGCATCAACAAGGTGTTTTCTCGTTTTTGGGACATTCTCCGTAAACCCAAGTGATGATCGTTGCCTGACACCAACAACAACGATACGTTCAAAGTCATCCTGATGTTCGGTTTGAACAGCTGCTGACCGTCTTGACCACGTCTACATGTCTAAATGCATTGAGTTGCTGCCGTGTGATTGGCAGATTAGAAATTTGCCTTAACGAGCAGTTGGACGAGTGTACCTAATAAAGTGGCCGGTGAGTGTATGTTAAGCTACTTGAGTATTAAATAGTTTTGCTCATTTAGGTTTTCTGTCGGAAAATCAACAGAGCAAACTACATGAAAGCAAATATGATTTTTATTAACTTCCTTACTTCCAAAGTAAATTTCACCAAACAGTCAGTTTGAGTACGACATCCTCTACTTTTAAAAAAGGGAAAATGAGTTCATGGCTAAAGCACATTTTATGCACAGTGGGAAATGAATTGACTTGACATGAATTGAGTAAATGCACAGGAAACTCGGTCAATATTGATATATAATCGAAGACGAATGCAGCATGTTCTCAAAGGATCCTGGGAGAAAATGTTTATCATCAGACCTGAAGCTGCATATGGGACGTTACTGGACATTACAGCACAACAACGATCCAAAAACCAAGTCCACTCGTCATTGGTTCCACCAGAGCAAAGCGAAGGTTCTGGAGTGGATCTCAGTCTCCTGAGCTCAAGATCCCTGAAGCACTCTGAGGAGAACTCAAACATGCCGTTCATGCAAGGGTTTACAAGAGGCTTTTGGCCAAGAAGAATGTGCTGCTTAACAGAGAAGATAAAGAACCTCATCGACAACCACCTCAAGAGACTTCAGGGGTCAGGGTCATTTGGAAAGTTATGATGGCTTCACCACCATGAGTGGGAGAAAATGCTTTTGTCATAATTCATATTTTCTGAAAAATGGCCAAGAAGGCAAAAAAATTACCAAGGTATTTAAACATTTGTGTATTCAGCAGAACTGTATGCTCTGTTTTCGAGTTTTGTTTATGGCGTTGTACAGAGCTCTCAACTTAGTTTTGTGTGTGTGACTGTGTGGTCTGCACCAGGGCTAAATGCCATGCAGAATCTGGCTGCACTGGCAGCAGCAGCAAGTGCCACGCAGGTCACCCCCACAGGTAGCAGTGCGCTGACCACCTCCAGCTCCCCCCTCAGCGTCCTCACCAGCTCAGGTACGCCCTCCGGACAGCCAGCTCAGTCACCCTGGGACACCTACAAGGGTTGGTCCCACTTTTTAATCCCCTTCTCTCCAATCTCTTCTTTTCTCAGGCTGTGTAACCATTGCTTTTCAATAACGATGATCGAACAGCTTCATTAGATGGAAATTGTATTTTTATATTTGTAGTTTTATAATTAGAGACGTATAGCATTTCCAGCTGGTGTTTCTGTTCAGGTAAACATACATTGTTCAATAAAGGTACAGAATGCTAAGTTTTTAAAGGCAATAGTGCTGGACCTCAAGCAATCGTTTACGTACAGTTCAGTCAGTTCAAAATTGTAAAAGTTTTAAATTAAATTGTTAAAATCCATTAAATTCTTGTATGTGGTTGTTGCTCTTATAGATTTGCTGAATGGGACAGTTGTTTTCTCCTGGGGCATTATCCCTTAGAACAGGGGTCGCCAACCTTTTTGAAGCTGAGAGCTACTTCAAGGGCACTGAGTAATGAAAGGGCTACCACTTTGATAACACACTTCTGAAATCAGAAAGTTGCACAGTTCACCTTTAATTTTATATTAATGACATTCTACCTGAGGACACTGATTGTTAACGATTAATAATTTATCAATAAAGATTCAGAATCATTCAACAAGGTAGGAAACAGATAAACATGCAATATTTTATTTCTTATTTACCTTTCCGATTTTCAAATGATAACTTCCACAACATTTTGCAGGAAATCACGTCCAATTTTTCAAGACGGTTTCAGTTTTTATCAAATAATGAACAAATAATCAATAATCTAAGATTTAACAAAAATCATTTAATTTTAGAATAAATCTTAACACATTTTTACTTATCACTACATTTGCAGCCATTAAAACAAATCATGTCTGTTAAACCAAGTAACACATCTGTAACAGTTTATCATTCATTCATATCATTCTATCTTTGCCATGGCACTGACATTTCACTGGCATCTGTCATTTGTTTCTTTGCGTGTTAGTGGGAAGCCTGGCATTGCATGCTCTTCACCAGAGTACTGTAATCTGGGATGTAAGTTGATACTGCAACTCTTCGGTTGCTTTTTGAGAGTTTTTCACCGGCGTTGTAAAAAAAGACTGCTGTTTGGCCAAAGCTGCCTTTAACTCGCAAGCTTTTTCTTTTCGTAGAGCGCTGCCGGGTGCGTAGTTAGCATCGTAGCTTTTGTGACAAGTGCTGAAGTGTCTCTCAACGTTGTGTCGCTTTGCCGTCGCCACAGTCGCACCGCAAATGAGACACACACACACTTTTCTTTCACATTAGTAAAAAAGAATTCTTCCTCCCATTCACTATTAAAATAATACGTTTGCTTCCTTTTTTCCGCAATTTTTATGTGGGTAGAAACCGCTTTCGTATCCTCGTCTTTGCAACGCTCAAGACCAAGGCTAAGTTTGTCATGCGCAGATTGCGCACTAGACTGACCTCTGCCTTATTCTCCTATTAGCGAACTCTGCTACTTTATGATTTTTTTAAAAGGTTTTTATATTTTTTTTATACGTTTTGTTTTTAATTTACATCACTGTAAATGCAATTCAAAAAGAATGGCAACACAATTTAATCAAATTTTAGACAGTGATAGTTCGTGATTAGTTCTATTTTTAGAACTGGCTTGCGGGTGACTGTCATGGTCACTGCGGGCGACGCGATGCCCACGGGCACGAGGTTGGCGACCCCTGCCTTAGAAGTCCTGGGTCTTTTTTTACATTTTTCCCCTACTTTACAACTTGCTCTAACAAATAACCTTTTTTTGTGTCAACGCTTGATTCTTTTTAGTACAACCCAGCTTCATTACATTACACAATAATTCTACAGCAGTCTTGAAAAATACGAAACTTACCCTTTTTTACTGCGAAAAATGACAACAAACAGTTTGTATCTTTTGTTGCAAAAATTATCTTTTGAAACATGATAAAAATTCATAAATTCCCCAAAAAAGCAATATCACATTAACACAACATTTAAATAATGTGAAAATAATTATTAGGCGAACCTCTCCTAAACCTTATACACTGTTTCATGCCCTTTTTTTTAAATACAAGCCAAATCACAAGTTGTGTACTTCCAATGGTTATCCCTTCCTTTCTCCACTAGATGGCACTGATATGGGGTCTGTAAAATGAAACTGAAAGACGATCATGCACTTTCAATTTTTAATTTAAAATACCTTTTAAATTATGTCTCAAAACTCTTTTAATGTTTGTTTAAAAACATTTTTCAATAATAAGTGTAATAAAATTTTTAAGCCTAAACGTTGTATCTGAAATCTGAATTAAAGAATAGGTGGATTGTGTCATTCAACTGGCAACAGACATCTACGGGTTAACCAGTGTTTCCCGTGCTGATTTTTCAGGGAAGCAGAAACGGTGCAATTTATGTCAGAGCTGATCCAGTTTTATTGTCAGCAGGGTCTTCTCCCACCTCCAGTAGTAGTTCGTCGGTGAACCCTATGGCATCATTAGGTGCTCTTCAGTCTCTTGCTGCGGGCGCTGGAGCAGGTCTCAACATGAGCTCCCTAGCAAGTAAGCAGCAGGCGTTGTTGTCGGAATAGTGTTTGTTTATTGCTGTGCCGTCTCTCTTCAGTGCATTGAGTTTCTTTCTTGCGTTTGTTTAGGCATGGCTGCGCTGAATGGTGGTCTGGGCACCGGGGGTCTCTCTAATGGCTCGGGCAGTACTATGGAAGCTCTGACTCAGGCAGCGTACTCTGGTATCCAGCAGTATGCAGCCGCTGCACTGCCCAGCCTTTACAGCCAGAGTTTACTGTCCCAGCAGAACGTTAGTGCTGCTGGCAGCCAAAAAGAAGGTGAGCATATGCTGCTCGCAGACGCACTTAAGCCTGGTACAGACCAAAAAAACACATGTAGGGATGGAGCCATGATCACATTTGTTTTCATTGGCAAGATATTGGCAGATTTTGAAAAAAAAAAGGGAATTTTATTAAATGGCCTTTATTTATCTGATCCATACAGAAATTAAAAAAAAAAAAACGACAATTTGGTAAGCCGTCAGAATTGAACTCAAAACCATGGTTAAAAACCGTGGAATGTACTGAACCGTGAGCTTTGTGTACCATTGCATCCCTAAAAAACAGCACAATGAAAATGTGCACTTAAAATAAAAAAATTTAACAAAGAAACAAAAATACACTTTGTAAAGCTTGTACCTTTTGGTTTTTCAGTGTAGTTTAGTTTTAATTGACAATGTTTTCCCTTTAATTTGAGTAGGTTCATTAGTTCGTTTTTAGAATATGCCCGATGGTATTTTTTGTTTCATATGTAATACTTTTAGTAGTCTTTTTTTTTAATGCTTTGAGTAATATGTAAAAAAGTAGTTTGGAAATGAAGCAATGCCTGCTCGTAACAGGTTTTTCATTAGGTGAGAATTCATTTGTCTGCTGTTTCACAATAAGCATTTTTATGGGGCATAATACACATAATTTTGATCGATTTTGTTAATCCTTTAAAATCCCGTTTAGTATCCGAGAGCTTCGATCTCTTTAAAATGTTTATTTTCCATCTACTACAAGAATGGAACTCTGGTTTACTGTATGAAATTTTGAGGGTAGAATTGTCAATTTGTGAAAAGTTTTCACCTAATTTATAATCAGCCATAAAATTCACCAATGCGATGTTTTATGTACTTTATAATGCTAGTTCTATACAAGAGGATAGAAAGTTACATCAACAGCTTAGTCAAAGTGATCCACTTAAGGTTTTTAATACAAAAAAAATG
Organism: Danionella cerebrum; assembly: GCA_007224835.1. NCBI lineage: Eukaryota > Metazoa > Chordata > Actinopteri > Cypriniformes > Danionidae > Danionella > Danionella cerebrum. Next base: position 138,746 of record SRMA01026557.1, on the reverse strand, counting down.
CTGTAATCTATTGTTTGGTTAATTTCTGAGATAGAACAGGAAGTTGCATCACAACCAGGAATGTACAAGCACCTAAATGAAGTTGCTGACAGACATTTGGCATATTGATTATTTGTCCTCTGTGCAGCGTGGTATTTAGCTGTTAGCATCTTCGGTGTTTAGGTTAAATAAAGCTGCATTTTCTGTTGAATCTTCTTAAAACTCGTTTCCAGAGTCTTCTGTAATGGGTTATGCGTTATTATTAAAGAACATGTTTCTGTCTGTAAAGGCCCTGAAGGAGCAAACCTGTTCATCTACCACCTGCCGCAAGAGTTTGGTGACCAGGATTTGCTCCAGATGTTCATGCCTTTTGGTAACGTCATCTCTGCAAAGGTCTTCATCGACAAACAGACAAACCTTAGCAAGTGTTTTGGTGAGTTTGTTTGTCCCTGTGCATAAAAGGCCGCTTCTCATATGATTTCCATCCTGCGTAACTCGTTTTTGTCGTTTCATTTCTTCACGTTTCAGGCTTTGTAAGTTACGACAATCCAGTTTCATCCCAGGCAGCCATTCAGTCAATGAACGGTTTTCAGATCGGAATGAAGCGACTGAAGGTGCAACTTAAGCGATCTAAAAATGACAGCAAGCCATACTGAGTGATTTCACTCTCAAATGGACTTGGTTTGAAAATGTTTTTCTGGTAAGTGGAGTGTGACGCCGGAGAGATATATTGAGCCCACCCTCCCCTAACTTTCCTAATCCTTCTTTAACTCTCTGATCTTTCCTACACTCCGTCTTTTTTCAACCGTAAAACAAAGACAACATGCAAATTGTTAAGATTATACATTTGTTCTGAGGGGGGAAATATGTTGTGTTTTTTTTTTCACATTTATATACATATATAGATATCTAACTGTTTTGTTGATCTTGTTTTCCTTAAGTTTTCATTTTGGTGCCATATTACGACTTTGCTGTGTACGAATCTTGTGTCAAAGGATGTTGCACATTGAAGGCAGCCTGTGACCGCTGTCATCTAGACTGTTGAACACTCTGGTTTGACCCCAGTAGATTTTCTCCTGTGTTTACACTAGACTCTCGTAGTCCATTGGGACAGTGTAACGCTGATGCCTCCTGTAATGCTGCCTTTCTAGAAAATCAAAGGGGGCTTGCTGTATCCGTGCAAAAGATAATCAATCAGTCGTCTGGTTTTTATTTAGAGGTCAGGCTGCACTCTATGCTTTTATTCATGGATGCCTTTTTATTTAATTATTTATTTTACTAATTTATTTATTTATTTTTGATGTGTCTGTGTCTTCATAATGAGTGTGATGGAACATTGCTTTTATGTGTTCTCTCGGAGGGCTCCGCTGACGATGAGTTACGTCTAGTGTACAATTCTAAAGTGAAACTCTAAGCTGAGTTATTGGATCATCCATCAACAGATAGATGCTAGTCGGTCCTTCAGTATCGGAGATGCTACACTTACTCTCAGGACATTCTCACCATTCTGAAAGACACTTCCTGCCCATGATTTCAGTTCACTTAAAGCCTCAAATTTAACCATTTTTTTTCACCCAAGATTTAGAAAGTGCTGAAACTATTCTACGCCTCTACCCAGAGGTTGCTGTTGAGCAAAGCTTTAGCAATATTTGTATATCGGAAATGAAAGAGGTTATGATGCCAAGAAGCGGAGGGTGCTTTGTGTTCAATTATAACCACTTTACTAACCAAATTTTAAACGAATTCCCCTAAGCACATGGGATTTTGAAGTGTTTTATCCAGTGTTTATTGGTGCTCTCTTGGTATTTAGAGAGTTTAGAGAGCACAGATCAGTGTTTGAATCCCAATCCGAACGGGTCGTGAGCTCAGAACATGTTTTTATGGAAAATGGAGAAAACGTTAGATATAGTGTATATTACTTAGCTATTCTGCCTTTTCTATTTTTATAACGGTTTTATAATACTGCCGTAAATAATTTCTCTGAATTAAAAACGTACTCGACAGTGTTTTTGTAGACTCTTAATGTGAAGCTTTTTGTGATTCATTCACAGATTGATTTGACGGCCCAAAGTGTTGACGCTAGTAGAAGCGTGCGGCTGGTTTAGAGAAAACGCTTGTTTTTTTAACAAAGCAGATCGCCGCTTCGATCCTCCAGTCCCCTGTGGTGTGATGTATGCTGAAATGAACTTTTAAAGAAGTCATTTTTATACCTATTCAGCATTACATTTGAGTCAATAGTTGAAAACGAAAACATTTACCTCACTATTGTTTAAAACAATTCATTTCAAAAGACTCTGTTGCACACCTCAGATTGTTGGCGAGTGTCAATTGCCGGAGACACTATAGGCCCTGTCCACACGTATCCGGTTATTTGGAGAACAGGGATTTTTCTGCACAGTTGCACTGTTCGTCTACACGTAAACACAGCTTTCATGTAACCGCCTGTTTTTGAAAATGCTCTGCACTCTGGTTACGTGTAGACAGAGTTTGTTTTTTTTTGTTCTGGACGTGGAGTTTGTCGTCGTGCTCGGTCACAAATTTGTAGACCAGGCCGACGAAAATTCTGCTGCATTCATCACTTACATTAAATGTTGGATGCCCATCGACATAACAAAGAAAACACGCCAATAGCAAAGAAAATGCATCATCTGATTGGTGAATGCCATCCAATGTACAGGAGATGGAGAAAACGCCAACTCAACACTTAAACACTTATCGTGAGCACACCTCTGTTAGCCTAAAGCCTTGAACAAATACTAATTTCACGTTAGTTGAGCGTAAAGATAAAAATAAAAAAAACTTGTTGTGAGTGAAGTCCCTGCACTTAAACAACAGCTACGTTTTGGAAGCAGTGTCAGCCATGGAGAGCTCGAGTAGCCATCGTGCGGTATGCAGAGTCGCCCGCATTTAAGCTTGTTTTTCTGAGTTTAACCAAAATATTGGCCAGTTCAAAAGACACCATAAAATATAAATAATGCCGTTTTTGTACTTTAAAGGATTCTCTAAAAATATTATGAATCATTAGTCAGGTTTAATCAAATTGATTACGAGTTTATAACTTACATTTTTGTCTGTTTTTGACCAAAATGCTTAGCTCAAAGTGAAAAATATCAAAGTAAACCAATAAATAAAAATGTTGGTTAGTAAAAATGTGTATCATTTGTTCATTGGATTTAAAAAAAAAATGTAAACAAATAAAGCAAAAAAGCAAAAAGATGCTCACGTCGCTTTTCGTTTTCCTTGTGGGAATGCTCAGCGTGACCCGGAACTCACACGCGTACACACAAACTTTAATATGTTTACGTTTTAAATTGTTGCAATGGATCATTTTTATTCTGTGGTTGGTCTGAAGAGAATCACTAGAGGCTTCTGCTCATTTCAGAACAACCCTCGATGCCTAATCTTTGATTAAACTTTAATTTTCCTCAAGCACAGCTATCACTTCAGTTTTCATTCTCCCGTCCCAGACAAACGTCAATAAACTTCTGGGTCATGATGAAGAGTCCCAAAAAGGAAAACAAAAAATGGAAGTGTGCTTATAATTCCTTTTTTTTTTTCAAGTGCCATCACTATATTCAAATCGAATGTTGAAAAACAAAGTTTTTTACGTTTGCATCTTAAGAATAACAAAAGGAGTATGTTTTTCTTTTTATTTAGTTTTTGCATTGAAAATAAAATGAATAAATGGTACACTGGAATGTGTTATTTTCCATTAATGGGGGCATCAAAACATGTTATTTAAAAAGTAACAAGTGGTCGAAGTAATTGAGTTACTTTATGAATTAACTAGTTACTATTTTCTAGATTTACAAATAGAGCTTGTGTTTTTACAAATGCAATGCTGAATACTCATATTAAAAATGTAAAGATCTATTGCCACGTGTTGGTTTGGTAGAGTCTTTATAGGGATTTTTTTTTCACCATGTACAAAGCGATTTTCTTTGTACATGATCTGAGAAAAAACACTTTGTACGTGTGGACTTGGCCTTAGACTGAAGCCGGTTCATAGCCCCTCTGGAGATGTTTACTCCCATGGGTCACTGCGTCAACAAGTGAGGTATGCACCCAAATGCACCACCAATCATTGATGAATCCAAAGATTCTTGTAAAGCTCTTCTAGGCAGGGATTTTGTTAATCGAGGAGAATCTTTCACAGTTGTTTCCTTTTATCCAGAGCAAATTGTAAAGGTCTGTGGATTTGTGCGCCTTAAATAGCTCACACGTGCAGAGTAGTTCCACTAATGTGCCAAACACATCAAGTCTTAAACTCTCGAACACGTTTAGTTCACGTTTTGTCTCATCCATGATGGTGTTGGACATGCATTTTTCCCACGCAATCCAGAGGTAAAAGCACAAAATAAAATGGCTGAAGCACAATTTCTCCTTTTGTCTCGTGTTCTTGTGACGTTCTCATGTAGATGTGGAGGACGCTGTCGAGTTGTGTTAGGCAGGTGGTGTCGTTTCCTGGTGGTGTTGTTGTCGTTTAATGTTATTCCATTCGTTCACTCTCGGCATGGTGCTTACGTCTACCATTTTCTTCCCTCATTTCCTATGTTGCATTCAGTGTTTTGTGTTTAGCTGACATGTGTACCTTTGAAAGCCCTCCGTGTACAAGTAATCATTCATGATTTCCTTATTTCCCACCCCTCTCCTTTTTTCCGTTGTGCTTTAACCTAGGTTTGTTATCCGTTTTTGTTTTTGTTCTAGATCTCTTCGTGCCCGTTTGTCATCGTTTGCCTAGCATGTCGATGTGACGTCAAAAGTTCATCGTCCAGTCCGTTGTCCTCTCCGCTTCTCTGATGCTTGAAATTTCACACTTGACCTTTTTGTTAACTTTTGACGCTTGTTGATTACTTTCGTTTGTTTCTTTGTGTGATGTTCATTTCTGTCATTTGTGCTGCCAATGGAGCGTTGGCAAGACTGCTCGGAGTGTAAAAAGTCTCATGAAATTTCTATTTTTCTAGAATGTACAAACATGACCACTAGATTCGTGCAGAAGCGTTTAATTTTCACCGTTGCATTTTTCCCGATTGTTTCATAGGCAATCTTGTTTTTCTTTTCTCGAGCAGTCTTCCTAGCGCTTCCGATTGTACTCCTTTTGAATTAGTTCTCTTCTCAAAGCAGCCATTCAGTTTGGAATCACCTGTGTGTGTGTTTGTGTGTGTTCAAGTGTGGGTGTGTGTGTTTCCCTCTTTCTCTCACTGTTAGTTCTAAACCTTTTAGAGGATGTGTTTGTCACATTTTGTTGAGATTGAGGATAAGCTTTGTAATTTTGTGTTAGGTTAGTTGGCATGATGTAATTTTTGGGAGTTTATATTAACTGAGTGACATTACAATAGACACTTGAATTGCCTTCTTTGTGTGTCGAGCCAACACAGGCACATGTTTTTCATTTCCTTATTGTGTGAAATTCAGGATTAGTCTGAAAACAATGAATAGAATGAGCAGAGTTGAATTTCTTGTCACAGATAAATATCAAGCATGCATGTTTGTGTTTTATTATTTTGTAAGTGCACTGAAATCCTCAGCAAAATGTGATTTAGTTCTGTTTCAAAGTCAAGAATAATAAAATGGTGCCAAAATTTATGCATGTCACTGTCGGTTGCATTGCAGTACGTTCCATGGCTTCTGCTACAGTGGTTTAATTTTGGCGGGCTACGTCGTCACACAATACCATATTTAGTCGACGCATTGTGTGTTTATGAGGATGAGTTCCTGTTTTGGAATGAAACGTTTTACAAATGGGTCTTCGGATATTAATTGTGCCTACAACAGCAAAACGTTTGCTCTTAAAGTGTTCCGTCACTGATGCAGTTTTACAGTCGTACAGTTATTGCTTTACTGGAATTTTTAAAGGAACATGCAACTTTTTTGAAAATGGGGCTTAATCAGCAACTTTTTACTGTTTTAAAAGCTGTTCATTAGCACCGCGTCTGGTCGATAGCACTTTCAGCATAGCTTAGCGCATACCATTGAATCTGAGTGGACCAGAAGCGTTAGCATTCAAAGTAAGCTTTTATTCTTTTCTAAACGAGACTCTTCTGTGCTGTACTAAATCAAATCGAAAAGGTTTGTAAAATTATACACGAATCAAGTTCAAATTTTACTTTTAAATTTAACTTACACGACTAATGTTTCGTAAAAACATAATTATCTTGAAAAAAGGAACTAAATTATCTCCTTTGAAATAATCCTCATAAAAACAAGATTTTCTTGCAAAAACATTCTTAGAAACTTGACAATTTTCTTGTAAAAACTACATTATTTTCTCATAAAAAACAAGCTAATTATCTCACAAAAACGTCATTTTTTGGAAACATGCCATCTCATAAAAAATACAAAATAATCTCCTAAAACGACCAATTGTCTACTAAAAAAAAAGCATAATTTTCTTATAAAAAAAACTTTAAAACTTTTTTTGTAAAAAAACAATTTATCTTATAAAAATTACAGTTTATCTCTGCGTATGGACTCTTGATCAGCTATTTGTCCATAAGGTTGAACATATGTGTTCAAATGTAATTAAAATTGGTAAAAAAGATCTGGTTCCAGCACACAGCGTTTCATGGAGATTACCGTAAAACCGCTATTATTGGCGGTACAATTATTAACATTAATTTGCATGGATTGTGCTGTTTTTATGAGAAAATAGTCACCGTACAAAACTGATAATTTTGAATTGGAACTCTTCTGTTATAATCTAAGCTACGCTAAAAATGCTAACGTCAGACCTGAGGTGGAATGGCTGAATAGATTACAAAACACACGAGGGTGTTCCTGTAAGTCCTCGACAGAATGCTGCACCTCATCTAATTATTGCGACTTCTTTTTACCCACTAATTCTCCGTGAATGAAACGATGCATTTGGGAGTTTTTCTTCTTTATTTTTGTGAAGACATTCGGGCAGACTAATCCAGTTGGTTTTGATTTTCTTTGTGTTCTATTTAGCCTTTAAGCTGCTGTTTGGTGAGTTACATGTACTCTGATTAAATTCCCCACAGGATGTTTTGTCATCACTGGTACAGAGTGATTGTATTTAACATTTGAGGTTTGTACAGGTTTTGCTTTTTTTTTTTTACTTCATAAGTTGTTTCCACAATGTAAATTCCACTACCTTTGACGCATGTAGTATGCTACACCACGATGTACAAAAAAAACACAAAACACTAAAAATAACAATAAATGATTTTTCAGATGCACAAACCACCCTAAAATGCATTCAAGTTGTTTCGTTCTTTTTTTAAGTTTGTGGTTTTTCATCGCGTGCAGGATTTCTTCTTGTCTGGAGTCAGTATGTTTGTGTAAGTTTGAGCATGGCCACGCGTTCAAAGTCGTTCTTGGAGCGCCGCGGCTCTGCAGGTTTTCCTTCCAACTCCAGTACACAAACCAGTGGCCAAGAGGACTCCAGTGTGATCAGGTGGTGTTCATGAAGGTGGAAGCCAAACTGCAGGCTGCTGCTCTCTGGGAACAACTTTGGACTTTTCTGGGCTACGAATGTCACACTACTGTCTCTAAGGAAATTTTGAAAAGTGAACGAACGCCCATCGTGTAGTTTATCTTTAGTTCATGTATGACTAAAGTCTTTGTAAGGATTCAATGAAATTGTCTCTGGATTCAGTTTTGTTGGTTTAATAAAACCTTGTGAACACTAAGTGCTTTTAATGTGTGTAGATCAGTTTTTGACTTTACCTTCCGTTCATTCACAATAAGTTGGGGAAATTGGTTTTTATTTGTTATTTAAATAATTCTGGCATAAAGAACTTTTTCACTTCTAAAAAAAATCACTGTTAGTATCCTATATGACATTTAACTGAAATTTCTTATTTATTTTATAAAGGAAAAGTGAAAATTTACAGGGATGCCCAAACTTTGGATTGGGGGGTAGATCAAAAGTTTGAGAAGTTCTGCTTTTAGATGTTTGTTTCAGTTGTTTCTGTGATGTACTGACATCTAATTACAGGAACTTCACACGTTTCAAAGGCTTTTATCGACAATTACATGATATTTATGCGAAGAGTCAGTATTTGCCGTATTGGTCCTTCTATTTTTACGGACCTCTGCAGTTCCACGGGGCTCTCAATCGATCAAATCCTGACTGATACCAAGCCATTCTCTCAGAATCTCTTTTTTAAAACTAGTGGCTTTTTGTTTGTCCACCCGTCTCTTGAGGAATGACCACAAGTTCTCAATGGGATTAAGATCTGGGGAGTTTCCAGGACATGGACCCAATTTTTTTTGACTGTTTAAGCCACTTTGTTATCACTTTTGCCTTATAGCAGGGGTGTCAAACTCAGTCTCTGGAGGGCCACAGCCCTACAGTTTAGCTCCAACCTCAACTAAACACAGCTGGTGCAGCTCGTTACGTCCTTCAGGCTGTTTGAAAGCTTCAGGTGTGGGTCTCTCTGAGCAGGGTTGGAAGTAAACCCTGCAGGGCTTCGGCCTCCTGGAATGGATCCTTATAGCATGGTGCTCAAATGCATTGTTCTTCCCCAAACGGTTGTTGGAAGAAGTTGTGGTTGGAGGGTGTTTTGGTACCTTTCTTTATTCATGGCTGTGTTTTTGGGCACAATTGTGAGTGATGCCACTCCCTTGGGTGAGATCCCCACACATGATTGGTCAGTTGGCGTGACACAGGACTGATGGTAAAGCTCACTTTTTCATCTCCGGACAAGCCTTTATCCAGATGCCCCAAACAAACGGAAAGGGGATTTATCCGAGAATATGACTTTGCCACAGTCCTCAGCAGTCCATTTGCCATACTGGTTTTTTTTTTTTTGAGAGAGAGAAGTAGCTGATTTACCGTCATTCTTGACACCAGGCCATCATCCAAAAGTCTTCTCCTCACTGTGCGTGCAGACGAGCGCACACCTTCTGCTGCCATTCCTGAGCAAGCTCTGCACTGGTGGCACTCTGAACCTTCTTGGTTGCCCTGAACCTCTTTCCTTGACGTTCTTTATTATTGTTGATGTCGGTGCTACGCACAGATGGTTGCACGCATTTCTTAGCAGGTCACCCTGGTTAACAACGAAAGAACAATGATTTGAAGCATCACCCTCCTTTCAACCTATCAGGTCTGCCATCAACATTCTCACCGGAGTTAACAAGACGATTACTCAAATGATCTCAGCAGCTCCTTTAGTGACGGCAATGAAATGCTGTGGAAGGTTTTTTCAGGATTAAGTTACTTGTCATGGCAAAGGAGGACTATGCAATTAGTCTGAACACTCTTCAGAACATTCTGAAATTTATGTAAATTGCTTTTATAACATTTTTTTGTAATTCTCAGAACTTTTGGCCACAACTGTAATGGATTATATATTTTAAACAAAATAGTAAATAACCAAATACGTTGGTTGTTAGCCTTTTATAATGAAATTTAAACAAATTTGCCTGTCGTCACGGAAGTAGTTATTACTACTAGAACTCTTGTACCATCTGTTGGTTTAATGATCATGAACATAAAATAAAGGTTGTGTTTTTATGGTTTTAGTGTTGTAAACTATTTTTACGAATAACAAAATTTCTTCCTATTTGGAAAAAAATGTCATCAAAGCAGATGAATGTATGATGCACATTATGTTTTTGCAGATGGTTTAATGAAAGCGAGGGAGTTAAGATGTTTAGCACGGTTACAATAGAACCCATACCTTTATAAAAGGCTTAATGTGAGTTAATTAGCTCACCTTGGCTGAAAAAAAAAATCACTTTTTAATCAACACTCCATGCATCAATGATGTGGACCTATATAAAAACAGCCCCAGTGTTACACGTACCCCGGAGTTATATAAACACAGCCTCAATGTAACACCACGGGGTTGATTAAACACAAAGTTTTAACACGGTCCTCACCACTGACACCAGCAGTGTTGACTTAACACTGAATATCAGTCGCCAGTTTTGTGAACACTTGTTGCCATAATATTGTGTATTATGAGCAACGCATTTTGGTACGCGTTAAAGAGCTTATTGCCATTTCTGTTGCGACCAATTCAAGCATACGTAAACATTACACACATTTTTTGGTTTTCTGGATGTCATCAGCAAACAACTTTTAAAGAAAATAGTATCAACACCCATTCACACACTGGCCACTTTATTAGGTACACCTGTCCAACTGTTTGTCCATGCAAATTTCCAATCACACAGCAGGAACTCAAAGCCTTTTTTTCAAAGAAGGTCTGCTGCAGTTCATACCAAGCATCAGAATGGGGAAGAAAGGTGATTAAAGTGACCGAATACACACTAGCCAAACCAGCACCAACACCACGCCACATTCAAAGAAAAAAATTATCTAGTTTTTTTCCCGTAGAACAATCTCTAGGATTATAGAGAATAAAAAAGAGAAAACATCCAGTGAGCGACAGTTCTTCGGGCACAAATGCCTTGGTGATGCCAGGGGAGAATGGCCAGGTAGGTGCCAGAATTTGGTGTCAACAACATGAAAGCATGGATGCATCCTGCCGTGTATCAGTGGTTCAGGCGCTGATGCTACTTCCAGCAGGAGAACGCTCCATGCCATAAAGCTCAAATCATCTCAGACTGGTTTCATGACGAAGAGTTCACTGAACTTAAATATTCTCCACAGTCACCAGATCTCAATCCAGTGGAGCACCTCCAGGATGTGGTGGAACGGGAGTTTGATGAACTGCATGATGCGATCATTTCAAAACGAAGCAAACTCTTAGGAGAAATGTTTCTAGTACCTTGTTGAATCCATGCCACACAGGATTAAGGAGGTTCTGAAGGCAAAATGGTTCAACCTGGTACTAGCAAGGTCTACCTAATAAAATGGCCAGTAAGTGTATATTATTTCATCTGTTGTTTAGTCATGACAACAATAAACAGATCAACAAAAACCTTTATTCTCTTTGTCCCCGAAATGACCCGATTTGAAAAAATCAGTTCAGCTTTTTCACAATTGGTATTCATCAAAGTTTGCTGTTTCTTAGGAATTTTCTCATATTGTCGCTGTCGACCGGAGGTAAGTGCTTGTACTTGGGTGTGATGTTCATCTGGATGGATACGGAATACATATCCTGACCAACAACTCGGTGCATTTTCCCAGTGTCCTGCTGCAGCTCATCAAGGCTTTTTTCTGTTATTAAAACACCTTCGCTGTTTCCAGACGTGTCCACTTTCTCCGGGTACAGCATGTCTCCTAAATGTTCAATTAAAAAAAACACACACACACAGTTTTCAGTGTTGTAGCTCACCATCCTTGTTAATTACGTAATACAGTGAACCCTCGCTACTTCGAAGTTCAACTATCGACTTTGCAGATTTTTTTTCCGTTACATATGTATATTATAAGAGAAAATATATAGTGGATAGTGGATTTTCCGGAAATTTCTATTGTGAAGTGTAAAATATTGTACAATTTTACAGTATGCACCATAACAATCGATTTTTTTTATGTTCACTTACTGTTTCATCATTTGTGCCTCTGTAATGTATGTACGTATTGTAGATATCAGTACATTACTGTAAAGGGTGGATTGTTAACAGTACTATGTAAAGAGAGGGTTTTAAAAGTCTGAATACTGTAAATATGGTGTGCCTACTTCGCGGATTTATCTACCACAATAAACAAGGGTTCACTGTAGAAGTAGCTGAAATGATCCCTCAAGCAGACAAAAAGTTAATCTTTCCCCAGACACACACCAAACCATTAACACATTAAATGAGTCAGATGAAGAATAGACCTATAACCAGTTTGTGAAATAGTGCACTGTTCAGGGATCTTATGAATTAATCCTTACCTGGCAAAATGTTAGCAAATCCATCAGATGTCACCATGTGAACAGGCAACCACTGCTCACAGCCTTCCACAGACCTCTTCCAAGCGAATTGGTGGAGATCTTTGAGAACTGGAAATTGGCACAATCGCCCAAAGTCGTAGAACTGAGGCGGAGCAATCCATATCTCCTTTGATCTGTAGCGCTGTAGAACTTCTTGAGGAGTAGACCACTAACGGAGCACAAGATAGAGGTTATGAGAACTCTTAAAAGGGTTATGAACTGGGACACAACACTATTCACTGTAATTTCTGCAGCCATCCTCCGGGGGGCGATTAGGTGCTTTTGTTTCAATTGGCTGGCCATTTGAGACATTTTGGTACGGGTTAGTGTTTTTGTTATTCTCGATCTTTCAGGGTAAAAAGCGAATATTTTTAATGGATTTAAGATGACGTGTGTTCACCAGTGCATTTATGATGTGTCATGGTTGTAGTTTGCACCTGCATAAATACAAATACACACAAAATAACATGCAGTTTACCAAAATCACATAATATAATAAAAGATGTATAATGAAAACTTTACTAAGCTCAGGTCTGACTTACCGTGGAACATTTGTTTCTGTGACTGAAATCGTTTAACACAAGGTGCATGGAAGGGGGATTGTTTTCTAAACTGTGTATGTATATATATATATATATATACATACATATATATATATATATATATATATATATATATATATATTATATGCTTTTTTTACAGCATATAATAACTGAATAATTTGTTATTTAATAATAAAATAGCGAATACAATAACCATAACTCACTCAATTTTAAACTTTTTTTATTAGAATTGTCAGACAGTTTTATAATACAGTATTAATTTATGATTTTCTCAATTTAATATAAAGTTTTATAAAAATAAAACACAAAATATCCCTACGACCAATGAGAAGGCACGTTAACAACCAAAGGGCGGGGCTTAACCCAGACGTCAACGGAACGGACGCTCATAATAAATAGGGCAGAGGCCAAGAAGGTAGGTACACACTACACAGTTTTTTTGTTTTTTATGAAGAAATATAATTTATTGTTTCGTCTGTTCAGCATGCTGGCGGAGACGTACCTTAAAATGAACAATTTCCTTGTCGTCGTGCAGCGTGTGCGGGGCTTCGTCAAGGCAGCACAGGTAAAAAGCCGTGTCGTAGCGCCGTATCCCATACTTACCCACCGGGGTCAGCCAATTCGCCCACTCGTGCAGAGCCCAGATGTTTGGGAGACACTCCAACTCTCTGCACATCTTTATAAAATTGGCCGGGTCGCCATTGACCAGAGCTCTCCACTTGGCAAGCACGTCTTTGGACCACGGCGTGCCCAGTCTGGTCGGGACCGGCTGAGAGTCAAGGACCCCGCGTGCCTCGTGTTTGGGAAGCGCCAGGAGTACGCCCGACTCTTCGAAGGTCTCTCTCACAGCACAGATTCTAAAAGCCACGTCTCCCGGGATGGGAGAGCCCAGCTGAGCTCTGTCTGTTGCGAAAATAGGCGGCCTTGTCTCCGGGGGCTGCTTCACAGCGGCGATGCCGTAGTTGTGCGCTTTAGTAAAGTGTTTGAAGATGTCCTGCCACTCGCTGGAGAAATCTGACGCATCCACCAGACCCCCGGGGAACACGTAAGCATTGGGCATGAAGCCGCTTCTCCCGCTGCGCTTCAGCAGCAGCACCTGGTAGTCGCAGACAGATTTAGCTGCATTCTCCAGAACTTTCAAAGTGTCCGCGGTCGGTGCGCGCCTCTGCCCCGCCGCTAGAATCACAGTCGCGGCCTCCCTCCAGTGTTTCAGGGCCGTGTTCATCTTGAACAACGTTCCGTTGAAATCTATGCACCCGATGTTTTCCACAAACTCATCTGGAAACTTTCAGCTTTGCTCAAGTGACATGAAGGACACGCGGAAATGTTTGTTTTTCCTTGTTGTTAACAGCGCTTTCATTCTGCCCCTGGATATTGAGCGCCATCTACAGTCAAGGAGGACACGTGCCATATTCTGCCATTTTAAAGCATTCATAATCAACATTTGAAGCGTCTGTACTAGCACCGCACCGTTAATAACTTTTTTAAGTGCAATATTAAAACGTCTTTGACTCACCTCGTATTTTTAGACCCACAAAATGCGCCATTTACATCGTACTGTCCACAATCATGCTTTCGTCTCTCCAGACTAACTGTTGATGAATTAATTTAACTGGTAATAAATTAATTTTTTGGTAATCCAATACTTTCTGGCATCTAAAAAACAAAACCTTCGCTGCATTGTTCTGCTCTCACACTTCCACGTCAGACACAGCTCCCACTCTGCTTTGAAAATGAGCTATGATTAATCTGATTGATCAGTGGGCGGGGCTAGAACAATGGGTGGCGCTAGTAGCATCAAGCCATTTTCAGCTCACAAAAAGAATTAACTACATATAGGATTGCACAATGCATGAATTATTCTGAACAAAACTTTCGTTTTTCATGATGAAAGTGCACTAAAAACGTTTGGAATGTCAGAAGAGTCAAGTTTACACGATAACCTTTAAGAATATAGTGAATATATAAACACTTGCATATATTTGCTCATTGTTCTTATCACATTTGATTTATATAATAAAATAGACTCACAGGCCTCTTTATTAGGTACAGCTAACAAAAAAAGTTTTTTTATAATTCAACTGTTCTCCAGATCTGGTGATGGCACTTTTAGTTTAGATCATTGATGCCGATTAAACCAGTAGCATTTCTGGGAGAAAAAATGTTCAAAGTTTCCATATTAATCCCAACTTTTACTATTTAATTGTAAAAACGTCACAATTTTCTTGTTAAAAGGACATTATCTCATAAAAATATCATCATTATAAGAAAAATGTACTAATCCCAGGGAAAGCAAAAACTGGCAAAAAAATGGATAAAAGCATCTACTAAATGCATAAATGTAAATAATTATCTTGTACAAAACGACATAATTATACCTTAAAATGTCATAATTCGTGACATTCGTAAAATGTCATAAAATTTTTTTTTGTGTAAAAAAAAAGACATTTTATAAAAGCATCTCATAAAAATATAAAATTATTTTGTACAAAACGACATAATTATCTCGTAAAACAGGATTTCCTTGAATAAAAAGACTATCCAAAAGAAAATTAAATAATTATTTCATAAAACCACAGTATTTTTTTGGAAAAAAAGCACATTGTCTTGGAAAAAAAAATTACAATTCTCTTTTAAAAATTGACATAAATATCTCATAACACTAGATTTAAATGCTAAAAAGGATATCAATATCTCAGAAAAAATGAATAATTATCTTGTAACAAAGGACATTATCTCATAAAAATTACATTATCAAGTTGTAAAACGACATAACTCTTCTTGTTAAAAAGGACAATTTCTTGTAAAACTATGGAAATATTATTGCCTTAAAATACATAATTATCTCATATAATGACAATGTTCTTGTAAAAGAGGTCATCATCTCATAAAAAAACATAATTATCTCATAATAAAGGACCTATTATCTTGTATTACTGACAAATACATTGCAAAAAATGACCATTATCTAGTAACTTGTTTGTGGCAGTAATGCATCACAAGAGAAAGTACCTCATACCGCAGTACCACAAGGGAACCTCAAAGACCTCAGTTTAAAATAACAAGCTGATATAACATCATGAACATAAAGCATGTCATTTAAACAAGATAATTATGCTGTTTTTACTGCTTATTGTGTCAGGTAATCAGCATATTTCTGTGACAAAAAGTAACGTGTGTGGCATCGGAATTCATGAGCACTGTGAGTATTTTTTTTTTTTCTCAATAAAGATATGAAACATCCAAAAATGTTTGTTATTATTTTTAGACATGTCTGTCAGTACCCTGGTCTCAAATGGAAATCAAATAACATTTTAGTCAAATTTAAAATAAAATAAAAAAAAGGATTTTTTTTTCCTCAAAACCTTATTCTCAATCTGTATAGAAGCATTTGTTTATGATTCCTATCATCGCTATAAATGCAACCATAAATAAATAACAAAATACCAGATTTTACAGACAGTTTAGTGTTTGGAGCTTTACAGAACAAAGTTGGCCAGTGATCGCGGTGATACACAAAGTGAACAGTTCGTCTTTTTAAGTTTAACAGTAATAATTAAACAAACATCTGTCCCTGTGTTGCAATGTTCCCTTTAAGGATCCCATCTCCAAATTTCCACAGGTTAAGGTCCACTGACTGCAGTTTCATCCAATGTTCAAGCCGTTTTTTCAGGAGGCACTACCTGCAGGAGCAGCTGAAGGTGCATGGTCAGCGGCCCTGCAAATATTACAGCTTAAAGGTCAGCGGTTTAGCACTTTGCAAGAAAGATTAATTATCAAGCCATTTTCTAAATAATGCTTAAGGAGCTTTCCCTGAACTACCAGAAGTCATTTATTATTTAAAAACATGCATAACACGAGTTAAGGATTGATTTACAGGTACTTACTCATGAAGTGTTGAGTCCAGTTGATTTTATAGTAAATGAAAGGCACGTATAATAAAAGACCCCCAACAATGAAGACTGTGCAGTATAGATACTCCCACTCAGGTTTGTCTACGATGGGAGCGAGGACCAGATAACAGGACACAATCACCACCACAGCAGGAATGATTATCGGCACCTGACAGGAAAACAAAGCACATAGTTACATGGTGAAGTAAGTGCCCAGGGCTCAATAGCTGGGAAATTAAGTTGAACTTAAATTAAAATACAGAAGCTTTGGAGTAGAACATGGTCAAACCACCAGCTAGATGCATAGAATCTTTACATTGTATTCACAAGCTCAAAAAATATTTTAGAATCCTATTGTATTGTTGATTTCTGATATAGAACAGGAAATACAACAAAAACAGGAAGTTGCATCACAACCAGCCCCCAAACCCCCATGGCTTTCGCCCCTCTTTCTTTTTAGAATAGTGTGCCTTTTCTAGCTCTGCTGAATAATGTTAACCTAAATAAAATCCGCATTTTTGTCTTAAACCTTGCTTTCAGAGTCTTCTTACTTGGGTTTTGAATAAATATTTAATAACACGTACACAGAGGGTTATCCGGACATGGATCATATCCATGTTATACCCCCAAAGAAATGCAAAGCCAGCAGCCTGCCAAGGTCTGGCAGTAATTAGAGAAAAGTAAGAGAACTGAAAGAAGGGGAAGTGAGGGGCTAGTTGATGCCTAAAAGGACCAGTCAGGCAATAGCATGCAACAGATCTGAGAAGAGGAGAGGGGTGGGGGAGGCCATAAAATACCAAGTACATAGACGAATGAGTCGACAAGGAATGGCAAAACAAGCTACGAGTTTGTTTTGGTGAGCGTCTACCACAGCATTTGGATGGCCATGGGCCAACCCCATCAGGGAGAGTCTGGCCTGATAATAAGCCAGCACTGGGCTTCTTTTCAAGTCTACCACAAGCTCCAAACTGGATGTGGCTCTAGAACTGGAGATGCTGGGTCCGGATGCCTCGTAGGGCGGGCGATGTGGGGACTCGTTCTCGTGGAAAGCATAGGGCCCTTTAACCGTGTGTTCACACCGGATGCGAGTGACGAGAGTAGCGCGAGTGGTTCACATTGAAAGTCAATGGAAAGACGTGAACTTGCATTCCGCGGCGCGAATGGTGCGGCGCGAATGAGGCGAATTCTGCAAAATTTTGAAGCAATTTAATATGAGTTGGTCAAGTGTCCATCCAGGCTTAAACAGCGCTTTTATTCGCTCAAATCGCATGCGGTCTGAACACACAGTAAGACTGCAAATATCTCCTCTGTTCTGTTTCAGAGAACAGTGACCCCCCCCCCCCCAACCCCCAATATAATATATAGAAACATGTATAGTTTTTTTGGTGTTTTAATATCGAAATTGAGGAGGAGACGGGATGTTAACCAGGGTCTTCGGGGGTGGTGGTGGGGGGGGGGGGTCACTTCCTGACCCTTTCATGGACAGTTAGCCTGGTACGCATTGCATGCTCCCTACATACGCCTTGTATCACCAGACTAATTGAGAAAGTAAGAGACTTTCAAAGTTTTCGTATCCAGTTGCTGATGCATCAAAGCGAATAATGTGTTCTTACCTTGACCGGTCTATGAAGATCTTTTCGAGTGAATCGCAGAATGATGAGAGCTAGACACGTGAGCCCATAGAAGACCCACTGAGCGAAACTAAAGTAATTGATCAGAGTGTTTATATCTGCTGGTATGATATAGATGATTGACACAATACCCTAAAAACACAAGTGAGAATTAAATGTTACCATGTTAGAAAATTCACCAAAAATGTTTAGATTGAGTCTTACGTTAAATATTAAAGCTGGAGAAGGCGTGTAGCGGTTCACGCTGATGTAGGACATGATCCTAATCATGTGACCCTCCCGTCCCGCCACATATGTCAATCTATCAGGTACAGAGAAAAAGAGAGACTAAACACACTAAAAAATGACCCAGAAACTCATTATGTTAACTTGAGAAATTAGGGTTTTGTTATGTTAATCATAGTAGTAACTTACATGCTTTTCTGTCACTGACCACTCCCTAACAACCAAACTGTTTAGCCTAGCAACCAAATTCTTAGAACTTTGGAAATTAGTTTGGGCTTGTTTTATATAACTCATATAAGTCATAAAGGTAACGTATTATGTCACTGACACCTCCATAGCAACTAGACTGTTTACCTTAGCAACTAGTTTGGCATATCTCTATCTCAACTTTGGAAAAATATAGAGATACCGGTTGGTTTGTGAAAGATCATTTAGGCATCTCCCCACAATTCCATTTTGTTTAAGCATGTAGTGCATTATGTTATAATCATATGAGTATTAAGTGTAATATTAAACTGAGAGAATAAATGTGTGATCATTTTGTATTTCTTTTGCTACTTGGAATTAATCAATAAGATACTTTTATAGACCTGTGTTATCACCCCGAGTGCCTTTTTCTCTGTGCAGAGGAAACAATCCACCATTTCAGGAGGCAAGCGCCTCACATCGGACATGTGGGTCACCCAAAAGGCCACAGGCATACGGAACTACGCCCTAGCTAATTTGCATTTTTTAAGTACATATACAAGACAATGTCATAAGGGAAAGCATGTGAGCTAACGCACGACGACGGAAGCATAACGTTGCTTTGCTGTTGTGTAATGCAGTTAGATTGCAGTGTTATTTGGACCCTCTCCTGTCTTCTCTGGAATATATTATTATATATTCCCATCATTTGTGTTACTCGTTGTAATATTGGTAACATTTTAAAAATGGTTTCAATGTCACCTAGTTGTAAATGTGCTCTTCACTTAGAAAATGTAACATGGAGTTTGCTCACCGGCCTGCAGTGAAACAGCTCCCATTGGCTGCACCAAAGGTGGAACAGACCACAAACACTGGCACAATCCAGGATAATGGATAAAGCACCCGGTCACCAAAGGTCTGAGGATTACACATGGTTTATTAAACTGGAAGTTTTGAAGAGTTAACTTAGTAATGATAAACGTTTTCACTCATAGACAAGGTTGTATAACTGCAATATGTAACATCCTCTTGTACTGTGTGATGGATCTCAAGCTGTTGCGTAAAGATGATTTGTCAGCTTTAAATTATATTCACAGTTCTCATGTGAGATGCAATGTAAAGGTACATAAACAGTAACCTTCTTTGTCTTAAGAGAGGACATATCGCACAGTTTACTTTTGTATAATCTCCCTATAATCACTAAAAGAAAACCTTTTTTGACAGAACTGTAAAAATTAGATCATTTTCTTTCTTTTTTTTGTCTTTTACCTTGTCATGTCCTGCTTAAAAGCCACCACATGGGAGGGTAGGTGCTTCGTTTGAGCTGGACAACTTTGTTTTGTTATCTGCAGGTGAGTGAACTTATGATGTGGAGTTTCCTCCACTGCATGGAACCCTTTAATTTATGTGCTTATTTATGTATTTATTTTTTCCATGGACCAGTTTGCATTAATTACATCAGGACAGGAGGGTGTTAAAAGAAAATCAGATCATTTTCAAAAACTTTCCACTTTTCTCCAGTTCTGGTGATAGCATAGCTTAGCATAGATCATTGAAAACAATTAGACAAGATGCAATTCCATAAAAAAAAAGATTTTTCACATCAACGCTATCATTTCCTATTTAAAACTTCACACTTTTATTTAAAAATAGCATAAATTTAAATTCCGTCTGAGAATATTTTTTCTATTATTATTATTATTATTCCTTCTCAATTATCTTTACTTCTGGGAAGATTTTTTTTTTGTTTTGGTGGGAAGTTTGACTGTAAAACTTGTGACTCACCACTGCAACAGCAGGCGACTGTAGAAGCTCAGTTGGTGTCATGACACTGAAATAGGCAACATTGACGAATATGTAGCACACAGTAACTAGAGGAATCCCAATAATGATAGCCAAGGGAAGATTTCTGACAAAAGAAATGACAGATGCATATTCAGCAACACTCGTGGTGTGAGGGAGTGAAGTATTTCACCCCATGCTGATTTTAAACATAATGGGTTTTTCTACAGTGATAAAACAAATAGCAAAAAAGATGTTTATGTGCAGTTAGACAGGTGTACCTAATAAAGTGAGTTTATTTCAATCAGCCAATCACATGGCAGCAGCTCAATGCGTTATATAGCTAATATAGCTAGCAATGAAAGACTGTGTGACAGCCATGATCCAGTGTTTTTGTAATTAGTCATTTTGAAACAAGGCTATACAGTAAATGACCAAGAGTAAAGATTTCACTTTCACCTGTATGGATTTTTCAGTTCTTCTGTTATGAAGTTGAGCTGATTCCTGAGGATGAAAAAATGGAAATCAAGCTGATACAAATTAAAATAATTTACATCTCTCATATAAAGTGTATTCGTGGTTATCTTTGGCTGTTAAATTGTTGATTTCCTTGCCATGTTTTGGAAAATATAACTGACTATACAAAAGCATTTTCCCCATCATAGTTAGTGGTTTATGATCACAACAGAAACTTTCCACAAGGCCTTGACCGAAAATGTACACACCGCAGCGCTCAATATTTTGTATTCACACCTTTAACATCAATGACAACCTGAAATCTCTTGAGGTAGTTGTCAATGAGGTTCTTTATCTTCTCTGTTTTAAAAGCAGCACATTATTCTTGGCAAAAAGACTCCGGCTCTAGTAAATTCTTGCATGAACGGCACGTTTGAATTCTCCCCAGAGTGCTTCAGTGATATTGAAGTCATGAGGCTGAGATTCACTTTGTTCTGGTGGAACCAGTGACGAGGAACTTGTGGATTGTTGTCGTGTTGGAATCTCCAGTTGTCCCAAGTGCAGCTTTCGGACTGATGATGCACACTTTCCTCCAGGATCCTTTGAGAACATGCTGCATTCATCTTCCATCAATTCTGACCAAGTTTCCTGTGCCTTTGGAGCTCACACATCCCCAGAACACCAGTGACCCACCTCCATGCTACACAGTGGGGATAGTGCTCCGTTCATCATTGGCCTTGGTGACTCCTCTCCAAACTAACTGTTTTAGGTTGTGGCAAAAAAGTTCAATTTTGGTCTCATTGCTCCAAATAACTTTGTTCTAGAAGTTTAGGGCTCATCTCTGAGCTGTTTACCGTAGAGTAAGTGGCATTTGTGTAGCAATGCCTTTCTTCTGGAAACTCGACCATGAAACCCATTTTTCTTCTAGTATCACCCTATTGTTCTCCTTGAAACAGCCGCGCCACATTTTTCAGAGAGCCTTGTATTTCAGCTGAAGTTATTTGTGTTTTTTTTTTCTTTGAATACCTTACTCTTTTTTTTCTGGCAGTTGAAGCAGATGTGTTTGTTGGTTTCACCAGAATCCCTCACTTTCCACTTCTTCATCAGAGTTTGAACACTGCTGATTGGCATTCCCAGTTCCTTGTTTTATATCACTTTCCTGTTTTGTACCACATTTTCCCATGCTTAGATCCTTTCACGGCTCTTTAGCTTCAGAATCTCATCTCTGGATAAAAGAGGCAAGGGTCTATCAGGAGCCAGAAACCTCAGAAAACCTTTCTTGCACAAACTTTGATTCCAAGCAAACAGGTCGAGGTGAAGATGGTTACCTTCACCAGCCACTGGAACCCTTCCCTGTCAGTTCTTGTGCATGTCAACAAGCCAAAATCAACAGGGAGTGTAAAAAAAAAAATAAATAAAAAAGTAAACACTGTTTGACAATAAATGGCTTCACCCAACTACTAACCATGAGTGGAAAAAATGCTTCTGTGTTTCCTGAAAAATGGCCAAGAAATCAGAAAATGTGTGTAAACGTATGAACACAACTGTTCATGCATGTCTAACATTTCCATGACATTAGGGATCATTTCTGATAAGCCACCTGTACAAAATTATACGAGCCCATCAATGATTTACCATCCATCATAAGCCCAGAGACCGTTGTAAAATGCAAGGCCAATTGCTCCAAATGATGTTGTTGCGCCTGCAAATGGGTCCCTTAGATTCTGAGTATTGCCTAAAAACAATTAAAAAAGATATTTTATTGACTTTTCACTGAACATTTACAGATAAGGCGCATAATCACGTTTGCTCCTAGGACACATATCCATAGACATGAGTCAGAACACAATTAAACTAAATTCTTTATCTTGTTAAAAACCCAACCTTCACTTTGATTATACTGTTCTGGATTCAGTCATGAGTCAGTTGAAAGGATAGTTCTTTGGATAAGAGAGTTTGTGATAAAAACATAGCAGTGATGTGTGGTGAGGTTCAGATTTGCAAACAATTGAACCCCACAGAGTCACTTATTCACCATCTGATTGGCAACCGTTAAAGTGTTTAATTTAAAATTTAATTTCAACATTTTTTCTCACATATAAGCTGTAGCGTACAAAAAAAAAAGATTATTGACTTTACTCTTAAATAAAAAACAAGTAAAGGCGCCGTTTCGTCTGAAGAGGTGAATCGATAACTTGTTTGCAGAAGTGTTCTTCCGTTTTAAAAGTCTCTCTTTGTCCTGGACACATTGTCCGGAGCATACCTATCTTCCTTTAATAATTATCTCCAGCTTTGATTGAAATGCAAATTTCTTGAGTTTAGATGTATAATCCTCCATTATGAAACAGCGCCTAAAGATAAAAAAAAATAAATAAATGGAAGGCTGCAGATGGGCTAAGCCCCACCCACTTGATGTGAAGTCCCGCCCACTGAATGTTGAATCTTGATGTCACTTCCATGGTAAACCAATGAGATAACTCACGGGTGGAGCTTCATGTTCAGTAGGCGGGGATTAACCTGTCTGCATCTCAGGAGTCATGATCTCTGTGATCACTAGCCCCCACCCCCCCGCCTAGCATCAGGCAGTGCCTCACCAAGAACATTTTATGAATGATCTGCACAAGAAACACAATTACACACATATAGTTGTTGATTAAAAAAAAAAATAAGTAAATAATATACATCAGCTAAACTAAAACTATGGAAATTTGCAGACCGGAAAGTTTGTGCGAGGACACACCTCCCCACGACTTCGTACAGCAAAACAGGAAAGAAATAGCGCGCCACAAATAATTTCTTTTCTTCACATTTTCGACATCCATGATTTTTTTTTTTCCGCATGTTCTTTGATTTTTTTTTTCTGTCGCTTCTTTTTCCTTCCTGTTTCCCCATTTGGAGTGGTGAGAATCTGTTGTACCACAAACGCCCTCTTCAGGCAGGGAGCTCCACACAATATAGAATAAAACTGTAATAAAGAATATAATAAACAAACCTTGTGCTAACATGACAATGCCTGAAACCACAATGACGACAATGATCAGGAGTTTGGCCGCGGTGAAGAAGTTTTGGACTCTGTAGGCCAGCTTCACACTCAGACTGTTGACCATTGTGATAATTACTGAGGAGAGAACAAAGGCACTGTGATAGAAAATTGTAATCATTGCAAAAAATATTAATATCAACGATGAAAGTAAATAATGTTAGCCGGTTCTGCTAAAAATATGATGTGCTAGTGTGTCACTGTGACTCATGGGGTGACGTGCTTGAAGGGCTTGTCCTATAGCTTCCTCCCTTCCTGTTTCCTTTCTGTTCATTACAATCCTGCCTCTTGATTCGTCAATATTTGAAGGACAATGTATTTTCGATAACGACACACCATGCAAGACCATGTGCTGGAAACCAGGCACATAAAAGCACCCAGACTTTACGTACTGATGCATGCTGCAGCAAGGCACTTGGTGACCACTTGAGGAGGAGTGCATCCTGGGTAAAACGGGGTGGAGGCGTACTCGGCGCAGCTCAGGGCAATTATGGCAAATGACGAAGGCTTCAGTACAACGATGGTGGACCATGAATACAGGTATGCTAGCACCGGCCCGAAACCCTCCATGAGGTACGGGTACTCTCCTCCAGACTTCACGATCATCGTGCCCAGTTCGGCGTAGCAGAGCGCCCCTGCACACACACAGACGAACACACACTGAGAGGGCAACGAGTTCATTACCCAGAGGCCTTCCACAGACACAGTGAGTAACAGCACAAAGAGGATTTCTCTGAGGAATTTTTACTCAAGACTTAAATTAACTCCGATTAACTGAATGAGGGATCATTTCGGATTAAGACCTTTGAGTTCACCCAAACGTAATCTGGGGCACAAGGGATGAATTTTACTGTAAATGGTCAAAAATGTGTAATATGTGCATTTATGGCATCATTCTTTCCCCGCCCACTTTATTAAATACACCTTACCTGAACTGCTCAATAGGCAAAAATAAACGAAGCTTAGCACAGCATTACACCACCAACAATCTGAACCATTGATACAAGGCAGCACCATCCCAGTAGATCAGCAGTTTCTGAAATACTGAGACCATCCTGTCTAGCACCAACGACCATGCCTTAAATCCTCGTTCTTCCTCACTTAGAAGATCGTCTTGACATGCCTAAATGCACTGATCTGCAGCCGTGTGATTGGCTTATTCGAAATTTGCGTTAACGAGCAGTTGGAAGGGTGTACCTAATAAAGTGGCCGGTGTTTGAATATCATATATAGAGTTTGAAGTGATGCTTTATGATCAATTCCACCATGTTTTTTTATTTCAATGCAAGCTCGCAGATGAAGTGTGAGTATGGGGTACGGACCAAGGGTTGCCAGCAGACCACACGCTGCCCAAACACACAAACAAGGACCCACAGCTCCGGTTCCCTCCAGCACAGCTTTAGGAGAAATGAAGATACCGGAGCCAATCATCGTCCCAACGATCAGACAGATGCCGCTCACCAGACCCACCTGACACATGCAGTCAAAGGGTCAGGGGCTGCTTTTAGGATTAAACATGCACGAATGCTCGATATCACATTAGCCTTCAGCAGATTTGATGTCTATCGAGATTTAATGAAAGTAATCTTAACATATGCTGCTTTTTTTCATAAACCACACAGTGAAACTATAATGGAATGGCAAAAAAAAACTATAAACAATTCAAGCTCAGAGAGAAGAGCCCCCTGGCAGGCAGGTCAGGAAAGGAATGGCTTAGACACAATGACGGCGACAAGCAGTGCCAGGTTAACCTCCAGTTAAATCCTTCAAACGCCAGAATTCTTCACATTCTTCAGTGTAATGTTGCCGTAATGAGTAAAGGTCCCTCAAACTCACATCCTTGTGCAGAGCGGCTGCTTTCGGCTGATCAGGCTTCTTGCCTTCCACAGCCCCTGAGACGGTGCCATTGAGTGACTTGGGCTCCTTCAGATCTTCATCCATCCTTTAGAAGATCTAAACTCCAGCTTTAGTTCCGTAGTCAGTCTGGATAAACGCACATGAAACCAGGTTCGAATCCTGAAACACAAATACATTTCTCTTGGTTCCATATGAAGGTCTTTTTAGGTTAATGGCTAAATGTGTTCTAAAAGTGTGGTATTTTCAGAAATAACAATGTAAATTAAATTTATTCATCTTTAGTGTCTTCTGTCAAAAGTTTGGTTTTAATATTGTAAAGAAGAGCAGCCTGTAAAAATCTTAATTATGCAAAACCGACTCTTCGGACATTCCTAGCATCTTTTAGTATTGCTGCTATTCAGAAACTTTTTGGAAGTCCCTTTCTATCAAGTTAAAAATAATGTAAAAAAAAAAAAAGTTAATAAATGTTGAAATAAAAAGTCGAATGTGTTCGGTAAAATGTGAACATTTTCTGTATAAGAAGTCACTACACACCGACCCGACTTTTGTGGTTAAAGTCAAAACTTTTGGATAAAAAGTGATTTTTTTTTTAAATAACATGTCAAAATTTTGAAATAAAAAGTAGATTTTTTTTAGATAAGAAGTCGAAATTTTGAGATAAAAAGTGAATACACACTTTTTAATTGTGACACAAAGCCAAACCTAACTTTTAGATAAAAAGTGAATTTTGAGATAAAAAGTCTAAATTTGTATTTTATTTTTTTTTTATTTTTTTTAGAAAAGTAGAAATAAGTCATTTTAAAAAAGTGAAAATTTTTGAGATAACGTGAAAATTGTGAGATAAAAAGTTTAAATTTTGAGATAACATTTTTTTGTAAACATTTTGATTTGTATTGAGTCAATCATTGATTAATTGATTACTGACACGTTATCGCAGACTTGTCTATTTAGAAAATTTCCATAAAATAAACACTTCTTGCAGTGTTCACGTGGACAGCGTTTATGTAATTTTTCATAATCTCAAACTTATTAGATAAAAGTAAAATTGTCACCCTAACAAAAAATGGGCTTCAATAAATCTTTCATGTTTGTGTTATCCAATATTTCTGTACTATTCTATACTTGTTTACTAGCACCACCCATAGTTCTAGCACCGCCCACTGACCAACCGGATGAATCGCGACTACAGCTCATCTCTTTACAGAGCGGTCATGCAGTCTAATGCCCGGAACCAAAAGTTGTTTTTACCAAAAAATTAATTTAAAGCGCCCGCTCTGTGTTTATGTGTTTGCTGTATTCTGACTGACAGGTGAGGGCTGGTCAGCAGGGGGCATCGCAAAAGCATGACTGTGGGAGGGGGTAAATGGCACGTTTTGAAGAGGCCACAAAAAGGTGATTCAAAGACATTTTTAACGATTAACTGATTTTTTATGATTACGTTTAGAAAGCTGTTAAGGTTAAAGGTGTGAAGGAGAGGGCCTAGATGTTTATTATAGATGCTTCAAACAGGCATAATATGGCACAGGTAATGAAATCAGACAGAAAATAAGAAACTGAATGCCAAAACATTTTTCAGCAAGCAAAAGGGTTTTCAAAACCATTTAATAGTCTAAAATTTTCATTTTTTTTCTAGTAAAACCAGTCACAGGCTGTGAAATTTCACAAAAATATCCTATATTTAAAAGCACGTTTATTGAGGCAAAATATTACTTATTTGGCCAAGACTGAAGAGCACCAAAGAGCTCATTGAAGATTTTCACAAGCAGCTTCATAAACTTGATTTTCAGAAATTAAAGAGCATTATTTGATTAACTGGGGTTTGAAGTAACATCCATTTGTAATCCATAGCTCAGTTTTACTATTCAAATAAACGAGTCCAAATCTGAGAGATGCAAACATCTCATCTTCTACACCATCATCTACTTTACAAAACACCTGAGTAAAACTATGCTAGTTACTCTTCTCAGTCAAGTATAGCTTACTTTCAGAGCCACCAAGTCCAGCTTCACACGAGAATCATGCTTAACCCGAGGCGACAGACCAACATCCAGCAGATAAGATTTGATCCATCTCTAAAAATCAAGTGTTACAGCCAACAAAAAGGGCGGATCCAACAAAGTTCAGTCATTCTCTCGGCTGAGGAAGGAGGAGGGTGCCTCGATTCACCATTGGCTGAGGTGAGCAAGGGCAGAACAGCACAATACCCCATTGAAAGTGACACTTGATACTTTTTAGCTTGAGACAGAGTGACAGAAGCCAAGAAGAGACCAGAGCCCCGCCTCATTAAACTCACTGCAAGCTTCTGCTGAAGTACAACTGTGCCTGAATGACTCAAAAGCTGTAGCACACTATGCATCACATGACACAACCATTTCTAGAATCTCAAAATAGCTTCTGTGTTCATTGAACGATATCCAGAATCCAAGCCTAATGTAATTACATGGATTCCATCTTTACTGCGGCTCGGTTGGTAGAGAATTGCGCTGAAAACGCAAAGGTTGTGGGTTCAAACCCCAGGGGAAGCAAGAAGTGATGACAAAAAAAATGTGTTAATTCGTTCAAATGCAAGTCCCTTTGGATAAAAGCGTAGATGTAGTAGATGTAAGCTCTCAACATTGCAGGTGAATAACAAAACAAAAAATATTTGTCTGAATTCCTCCAAGCAGTTATTTTGACACTGCAGCTACAGTGAATTGCACACAATTGACCCCTGTAAATTTCCACGATGGTTATCATAAGAAATTTCAACAAACACAGTGATATTTGAGAAGTGAAATAAAGTTTCAATGATTTATGGATAGTATTGGTACTCTATTTTGTAATGTATATATCTTTTTATCAGTAATCTTTTTATAATGCATACATCTTTTTCTTAACTTATCTAACTTGTCCGTATATTGCAAATATGCAATTTCCCCATTGTGTGACTAATAAAGGTTTCTTGATCTTAATCTTGTGTGCGAGAATTAGGCAAGTGCATAAATTTAGGCACCCTAGTCAATTTATTGATTTTATTGATTTAGAACTTTGCTTCTTCCCTAAACAGTGGAAACATACGAGCCTCAAAACAACTCTGAGAAGAGCTGAAAACTGAGATTGTTGAACATCGTGGTTTAGGGGAAGGATACAGAAAGATCTCAGAGATTTAAGCTCTCAGTTTCAACTGTGAGGAATTGGAAGTTCGGGATGGTGAGAGCAGGCACGGTCAACCCACAGACCATCTCCAAAGACCTACAGCATCATCTTGCTGCAGATGGCGCCACTGTGCATTGTTCAATTAACACCTAACTACTAGAAGGTGGTGGGGGGGTGTGAAAGATGTGAAGCAGCTCTTTCAAGGTTTAAAAAAACCTACTACAACCTAGCAGTGATTTATAAAACCTAGCTGTGATGTAACTTCCTGTTTCTAAAGTAATTTTCTCAGAACAATTGGATTTAAAATATTTTACACACGGAGAAACTGTATGGATGCTGAAAAAGCCTTTTCCTTTGCACATAGAACGCATTGGTGCTAGTGCGCTTTTGGACAAGCAAAGATTCTGGTGAACAAACGTTTTGCCGGAACTGTATCTTTCAGCAAGACAATGACCCTAAACACTGGTCAAAATCTACTGCAGAGGCATTCGTGCAGAGGAACAAGCAGAGCGTCATTTTACCGATCTTTTTCTTCTTTTTGTTGTATAATGAAAACAGTGGAGTCCTTAAAGGAACTTGAACTCAACCCCTGGATGGATTTTGCTAATAGTAGCATAGTTTTATTCAAAAGTAATATCACAATTTTTTTTTATATGTCAAAAAAAATATATTTTTTTACATATATTTTAATAAAATGCTTAAAAGTACTTTCTGTGCACATGTACTAACCTTTAGCGTTGTTTGTAAAATTAAAAATCTATCAGATCAATATTTGTATCCAATTTATTTAAATCTCTTTATCAACTTCAGGTCTGGCCATAACTACTATTTTTTTTTAAATCCACAATTTTCACCCTTTAGTTACCAAGATCATAAACATAATGTCACTGATTTCAGAAAATAAAAAGATAAATGATTGTGGCCTGGATTTTTTCTGTGTTTTATCACAGTCTTGGATGTGTCAAATATTAGTAACAACATTGGCATTTCGTTGGATTTTTGATTTTGTGTAACACCAGATTTCATTTTTTTCTACCTCATTTATTGTTTGTACCCCTTTGACTTACAATGACCTTTTTTGATAGCAATGCATGGCACAAAATATTTGATTCTTGGTTGTCATTCCTGTCGATAAGAAGTAAAATTGGAGATTTGATCACCTTTTAGAAGCATTATCCCTTGAGATAGGCCTGTGCAAAAAAAGCTTAGTTTCTGAATGGGGGTAGCCTAAGGTCAGACAAAAATAATTCTGAGCAATAAAGTCCAATAAGAGATTCCACTTTGTTTCTTATGACATTCTACACTCAATAAAATGTATCTTGCTTTTACCATTGCATTTATAAAAATAAGCACAAATGTTGAGTGAAATTGTTTGATTATTCTAGTTTTATTTCTAGCTTTATCAACAACTACAGTTCAGACAAAAACTCTTCATCGGAGAAACGCCGTGTGTGATTCTGTTTTTCTGTGATATCTATATTTATATAAAAAGATTACAACAAATTATTTGAACCTGATTACACTTTGATTAGACAAACACAATACCATTTTTAATTTAATTATTATTTTTTTAACGTATGCTCATTCAGTTATTTATTTATTTATTCTGAATTTTTCTGTTGGGCATGAAAAAAGTTGGAAAATCAAAGCATAATTCCGTTCATTCAACAAACTGGTTTTAGTGTAAGGCTTGAACAAAATGCATAAAAATGGAGTCTCCAAACTCTGAAGTGAGCAATACTCGCAACACAAAAACATATTAATTTTACCATTAAAAATGGCTTGCTGTCAGTTACTAGCTTTCCAGTTCAAACCATTAACATTGAGTTCAGAAGAGAACAAGACAGACGATAAAATTTCTTACCTCCTTGTGTCAAACTCTGGGTTGAATGAACAAGTGACAATGCAAACATGCTTCCTGGGTGGAATCCGTGCAGCTAACAATTAACCCAACACTGTCACCGCGGAATGCCTTCGCAGCTCTGAAACCCATTAAAAACTGTTCATGTGAAACACAAACAAAATCGGGCACAAATATAGTTGTGCTATTTGGCCATTTTTTTTCAGAAAATACGAGCGATACCAGAAAAGCATTTTTTTCCACTCATAGTTAGTGGTTTGGTGAAACCGATTACTGTCAAACGACGGTGTTTAAACATTACAAATGGCCCTGATCAATAGTTTACACAACCCAGCTCTTATTACTCCATATTCCCCCTTTAATTTCCCTCATCAATGACAGTCTGAAGTCTCTTGAGGTAGTTGTCGATGAGGTTCTTTATCTTCTCTGTTGGTTAAGCAGCTCATTCTTCTTGGTAAAAAGCTTCCATCTCTTGTAAATTCTTGCATGAACGGCACATTTAAGTTCTCCCCAGAGTGTTTCAGAGAGTTCAGGAGACTGAGATACGCTCAGTTATTTCTGGTGGAACCGATGACGAGTGGGCGTGGTCTTGTGTTTTGGGTCGTTGTCGTGTTGGAAAGTTCAGTAACGTCCCATGTGCAGCTTCTGGCTGATGAGGCACATTTTCCTCCAGGATCCTTTGAGGAAATCCTGCATTCATCTTCCATCAATTCTGACCAAGTTTCCTGTGCCTTTGGAGTTCACACATCCCCAGAACACCAGTGACCCACCTCCGTGCTACACAGTGGGGATAGTGCTCCGTTCATCATTGGCCTTGGTGACTCCTCTCCAAACTAACTGTTTTAGGTTGTGGCAAAAAAGTTCAATTTTGGTCTCATTGCTCCAAATAACTTTGTTCTAGAAGTTTAGGGCTCACCTCTGAGCTGTTTACCGTAGAGTAAGTGGCATTTGTGTAGCAATGGCTTTCTTCTGGAAACGCGACCATGAAACCCATTTTTTTTCTAGTATCTCCTTATTGTGCTCCTTGAAAAGGCTGTGATTTTTCAGAGAGCCCTGTATTTCAGCCCGGTTTTTCTTTGCATCCCGTACAATTCTTCTGGCAATTGTAGCAGAAATGTTTCTCAGGAGCCAGATACTGAGAAACCTTTTCTGCACAAACATTGATTCCAAGCAAACAGGTCGAGGTGAGGATGGTGACCTTCACCAGCCGCTCGAACCCTTCTCTATCAGTATTTGTGCATGTTATCAAGCCGAAATCACCAAGGTGTGTAGTAGACTGTTGACATGGGGCATTTGGAAAGTTTCTGCTGAAGTCATTTTGATTTAAAGCACACAGTTGTTTTATTTTTATTTTAGAGATGCCCTGGTTTGATAGCACATTGGTCAAATGCACAACTGACAGTAAAATCTGATCATTATCAGCATTGTTACAATCAGATATGGTCCATTATAAAAATTGCTCTGGATAAAAGTACACTGGTTGGTGCAAATAAACTGGGAGCTGATCCATCTTGAAAGGTTTTTAGCGAATCTAGACATGTAGCACGGTAGTCATCAGGAAAGTACAGCTGAGATTCTTCTAAAAAGAAAACAAAAAACAAGATGCAATGTTTGGGGGAGGAGTTTAGCAGCTTGGTCTAAACACATGGGGGTGGGAGGAGCTTGGTGCATCACAGCACGCTAGATTTGATAACTATGAGTAGTCTCTTTCTAATTAAAAAACAATATCTTAATACACAAAGCACAATTGAAACTCAAACTAGATGTTCCTTGGAGCTTTGTATCACCTGGTCATTTTCAGAAATCCATAAAATGGGCTCTATAAAGAAAACTAATGTGAATGAAGACAAGCCGATCTGTGAATCTTCTACAAGTCTCACCATAAAACAAGATTAAGGGTATAAACCAAATAACTCCAGAAGACCGGGTTAATACGGTTGATCTATCAAGCTGTTAGTCCATAGAGCCACCAAAAAGGATTATTTGTGGTTCTTATAACCAATTTTTAAAAGCAAACGGTGGAGTTTTGATTGTGTTTTCACTTCAATTATATTTCATTACAAACCAAATATTTGTATAGATGCCTCCAGTAGAGAGCAGCAGTGCTTTCCATTCCAAGGCCCAAACCCACAGCTGTGAGATGCTCTACATTGTGTTCAATAAAAGAAAAAAAAAATAATTTATGTTCTTGCATTTGTTTATGTGAACTACTTTTGTAAGGATTCAGAATTGAAATCTTGACAAAGGTTTGGCTTTGTGGGGCAACTAATATCTCGAGTCTGGCCAGAAAACCAAAAACAAAGAATATGTATAATACAGCTTTTCCAACTTCGACTCTTTCACGATGCATTTCCAGCACTTGACAAGCACACTTTTTCACTTTTAAATCCATTGTGTTGTTAAAAAAAAACACAATGCGACATTTTATTGACATTTTATAAGTGTTTATTGAAATTAAGATTAATCTGTCTGGTGATTATTTGTTAACTACATTTGAAATTGTATGTAATATAGAATATCCTATTAAGAATATATGAAAGAATTAAATAATTCATCAGAGGGCAGGGCTGCAGAGAATATGTTCAGTTGATTATTTCTCGTGAAATAATAAACACTATAATAATGTTTGTGATGGGAATTTTCCTATGTAATACCTCCATCTAGTGGTCATATTGAGAAATGTAATTTGAGAAACTTTTTAGAGCATACGTCATACTTTAGTCCCGCCCTTGAGGAGAAACGAGGGTTAGAAAAGTGCTTGCTGATCTCTCGTTCTCTCTCTCTCTCTCTCTCTCTCTCTGGACCCTCGCGCTCTTGCTGATCTCTCTGAGACTCTCAGTCTCTTTCTTTCTTTCTCTTTCTTTCTATCTCTATATATTCTTTTTCCTTTTTTTCTTCTTTTCTCTTCCGGCGTTCGTTTATACTTTTAATAGGCTCTTACATGCGCTAAACCATGTTCTTCTTCCACGTTAGAGTCACGTGTGTAGGAAATGAGTTGAGATTGTTAAATCTTTGTAATAAATAGCCGCATTTGCTGTGTTCTCTCTCAAACGGTCTCCAGTGATTATTATCAATTGAGAAGGTATATTTTTACCATAACATGTTTTATTTGTTAGCATTATAAAATCTACAGTGAGGGAAATAAGTATTTGAACACCCTGCTATTTTGCAAGTTCTCTCACTTAGAAATCATGGAGGGGTCTGAAATTTTCAGCGTAGGTGTGAGAGACATGATCTAAAAAGAAAAGTCCATTTTTTAAACTATTTTTTTTGTGTGATACAATGGGAAATAAATATTTGAACACCTGAGAAAATCAAGTAGTAGTAGCCTTTGTTTTTGATCACAGAGGTCAAACGCTTCCTGTAGTTTTTCACCAGGTTTGTACACACTGCAGGAGGGATTTTGGCTCACTCATTGAGGTTTCTGGGCTGTCGCTGAGACACACAGAGTTTGAGCTCCCTCCAAAGGTTTTCAATTGGGTTTAGGCCATGCCAGAACCTTGATATGCTTCTTACGAAGCCACTCCTTTGTTCTCCTGGCTGTGTGCTTCGGGTCATTGTCATGTTGGAAGACCCATCTTCAGTGCGCTAACTGAGGGAAGGAGGATGTTCCCCAAAATCTCACAATACATGGCCCCGGTCATCCTCTCCTTAATACAGTGCAGTCGCCCTGTCCCATGTGCAGAGAAACATCCCCAAAGCACCCCCAAACCTCCCCCATGCTTCACAGTAGGAATGGTGTTCTTCTTCTTCCAAACACACTTAGTGGAATTATGACAAAAGAATTCTATATTGGTCTCCTCTGACCATGTGACTTTCTCCCTTGACTCCTCTGGATCATCCAAATGGTCCTTACCAAACTTAAGACTGACCTGGACATGTGCTGCTTTAAGCAGGGGAACCTTCCGTGCCTTTGCTTGATTTCAAACCATGTCGTCTTAGTGTATTACCAACAGTAACCATGGTAACGGTGGTCCCAGCTCTTTTCAGGGCATTGACCAGCTCCTCCCGTGTAGTTCTGGGCTGAATCCTCAACTTTCTTAGGATCATTGAGACCCAACGAGGTGACATCTTGCATAGAGCCCCAGTCCGAAGGAGATGTTTAGCTTCTTCCATTTTCTAATGACTGCTCCAACAGTGGACCTTTTTTCACCAAGCTGCTTGGAAATTTCCCAGTAGCCCTTTCCATCCTTGTGGAGGTGAACAATTTTGTCTCTGGTGTCTGTGGACAGCTCTTTGGTCTTGGTCATGGTAGTAGTTGGAGTCTTACAGATTGTCCGGGGTGGACAACCAGGTGAATCTAATGTCGGATAATTAATGGAGTGGAGGTGGATTTTTTAAAGGTGGACTAACAAGGGTCAGAATTCTATCTGATAGACAGGTGATCAAATACTTATTTCCCGCTGTATCACACAAATAAACACATCGTGATTTTTGGATTTTTCTTTTCAGATCATGTCTCTCACAGTGGACGTGCACCTACGCTGAAAATTTCAGACCCCTCCATGATTTCTAAGTGAGAGAACTTGCAAAATAGCAGGGTGTTCAAATACTTATTTCCCTGTATTTACTGACATGAACTAACCACGATTAATGCATTTGTTACAGTAATCTCTGTTGATGTTATTTAATAAGAGTATAGCTGTTTAGAATGTAAAATATATTCGCAATAGACGCAATATTTAAATAAAAGGTGACGCAGAGTTCACCAGAACTCCAAACTCCAAGTGGCCTTCAGTTTAGCAAGAGAAAAGCATGAAGAGAGGGTCATACATCACCATATCTGGTCAAATCCAGATGATGTGGTCACTGGACTCCAAAATTCACCTTGACTCCTGAGTGCTTTGGAAGAATGAGAATGAAGACAGAGCCAGGTCTTCCTGTCTGACAAGAGGGTGCCTCCTCATATAACCACTACTTGAAGAATGGTCAAAAACTCACCTCGAACCTAATGCTTTCCGCGACGAGGTAAAGCTGCTGTAGCTGCAAGGCTGGGTCGATGTCGTGTTATAACCTGGAGATTAAGAACAGGATTTAGATGTAGTTCACGTACAAACACCAGTAGAGTGTATTTTCATATAGTGTCCTCCAAACTTCGCCTGTGAGGGAACTCAAGGTGCTGTAACATTGCAGGATGTCCTCCTCCATTTTTCTCTGCTGTCAAGACCCCAGTCCACTGGGTCTGAGGAAGAGAACAAGTGACCTGTACCCAGCAATCTCTCTTTCTCTCTCCCTCACCTGTGATAAGATGTATTTTGCGCAGGCAGACGGCTGTCCTACATTTTATCATAAAGTGAACTGCAGGGGATTTAACTCTCCTGATTTATAATGTTCTGCTGCCACATGTCTGCTGCAACCTCCTTACTCACTCTGGTGTTTAATCAGATGGAGATTTGTCTTTAAAAAAATTACCATTTGGAAAGGAGAATATTAGGATTTGGGTAAAAATCCAACCACAGATTTTGGCCACTTTATTAGGTACGGCATAATGGAAACATTCCTCTGAGAGCATCACACAGTTGCTGCTGATTTGTCGGCTGCACATCCATGATGCGAATCTCCCACATTCCAAAGGCGCTCTACTGGATTGAGATGTGGTGACTGTGGAGGACATTTGAGTACAGTGAACTCATTGTTGTGTTCAAGAAAACAGTCTGAGATGATTCGCTGCTTATGACATGAAGCGTTCTCCTGCTATTCGGGAGGCCATGGCAACGCTACTAATTAGCCCAAAGTGTGCCTAGAAAATATCCCCCAAACCATTACACCACCACCACCAGCCTGAACCATTGATACAAGGCCATCCGAATGTTGCAACAGAGATAGATACTTTTTTTAATCTTCTACTGCTCAATTTTGGCGCGTCTTTTAGTTAAGTTTCTCCTGCCTTTCTCTCAGCTCTAACCAGTCTAGCCATGCTCCCAGCTCACTCTAGGAATGGTTGTGTGTGAAAATCCCAGTAAATCAGCAGCTTCTGAAATACTGTAACCAATACGTCTTGGCACAGATTGTTGGCTGGACTTTGGATAAACTGGAGACCGGTGATGGACATTAAAAATTTGTAGAAATTTACAGTTTTTGACCTAAATTAACTTCTCTACCATCTGGCTTCCCTTTTCTCCTCTGGCCTTGGAGGCCACGAAGAGGAGTCTAAACAACTTTTTTTCCCCCTGAGTGCCTGATAAGGAGCGTCTCTCAGCACCCTCCCCGGCATTTGTCTATGTGCTTGATTGCAATGGCTTTTTTTTTAACCTACTCCATACTGCCCTTTGAAGGACAATGCAGAAAAGGCTCTTTTTTGAGCTACTTTACCTAATGTATATCCATTTCTCTGTTTCTCTCTTAAATACTACCTCTCAACACTGGCCTGTCTGTGGCCAGAGGGGTCCCATTTCACTACATGTAACAAATAAAGGTTTCTCATCATCAATGTTCACGCCATGTTCAAAGTCACTTAAATCCGATTCCTCATTCTTGAACGGCTGCAGCACATCGTCTCCAAGCTTTAATGTGATTGGCTGATTAGACATTGGAGTTAACGAGCAGTTGGACAGGTGTACCTAATAAAGTGTCCGTTGAGTGCAATCCAAAAGATAATTGAGACACAAACAGTGCTTGGTTTCTCTAACACTGGTCACATTGGGCATCGACACACATTTAAAAACAACAGACCTGTAGCGGTTTGTGCGTGATGACTTCTGGGATGCCCAAAATTAGTGCAGCACTCACGGAGAAGTATTGGTCTGTCCTAATACTGTCGCAACATCCAGGAAGGGAGTTTCACCAATCGATCAGATGAATTGCAAGAACGCCACTGTCTGGTTTTATTGCTGTGGCTCGCTGGTTTTGTCCTGAGCGCAGCTGATTTGCTCAAGGACTCTGTTTATCTGTGGACTAAACATCTCTTATCTCCAGAGAGCCTTATGGTGTGGAGCTTTCGCAAAGCTGCAGCAAACAATAAAGCTGCAGGGAACAAGTGAACAAAAAAAAAATGTGTGTCATTGAAAGTGTTTTTTAAACATTATTTACATTTTTTTTTCTGCTAGCTCCCCTGAATCACAAGAGCAGACTCCTTACCTGAGCTCTTGTGACTTAATATACACTTCCAAAGTCTCTTGGTTCTCTGCAGCTCCAATATAATGATAATATTAATATTACATTTTATTTACTGGTGCATTTCTAGTCACCCAAGTTCCAAGACTTCCATCTGATCCCATCTTCTCCTCTCCTTCCTCACTTACGCATTTAGCGGATGCTTTTATCCAAAGCGACTTAGAGAAAACACAACAAGTAGTTTGCAACAAGGAGGTTAAACATAAGAAGTGCTGGAAGAAGAGGTTCCAGATGTTTTGGAATCAATTAAGTGCAGAGTTTTTTTATTTGTCAGAGACTCTACATTGAGTTCCACCAGTCTGGGACTTTGACGGAGAAAGTTCTGGTGAGCGATTTCCTGCTCCTCTCAGATTAAACCACTAGATGCTGTTTGTTTCCTGACACACACCATCCCATAATGCCATGTGCAAGCGAGTACGGTGACTGTATTTGTTCAAGACGACTGTATTTGTCGTCCTCATTTGTTTAAAGTTCGGGTTACATTCTCACCAGATAGGAACCACTCTAGAGTTCGTTTGGAACCGTACCGAGACCACCACCTCCTTCTCAGCAAGGTAAGAAGATCATAATCAACACGTTCTAGAATTTGTATTGAAGCGATACACCACACTCTGACTGTTTGGATGGCAGTTTTTTACTAAATTGCAAACCCACATCGCCTTTTATAAACGACTAATAAAGAAACGGTAGCAAAACTGGGAAATTGCTTAAAATGTTCTAATAAAGCACCGTTTCCATAACAACGTGTCCAAGAGAACAAAATCATCACTTCCTGATTGTCACTTTGCTTCTCAGTCAATTCAATCACACCTTTATTCGTCACATACACTGTTACATGCAGTGAAATAAGACACTTCTGGCCACAAACATAGACAGGATGGGGACAGGCCATTGTTGAGAGGTAGGATTTAAGAAAGAAACAGAGAAATGGGTAAACATTGGGTAAAGTAGCTCAAAAAGAGCCGTTTCCACACTGTCCTTCAGAGGGCAGTGTGGAACAGGTAAAAAAAGCCATTGCAACCAAGCACATATAGACATAATACAGGAAAAACATTGCAGTAGTGTCAAGGAAAGTGGTTGGGCATTTTCCTGCTGCCATTAACAGCGCTGCCACTGTACTCGTGGCCCGTTTAGATTACAGCGGCTGAGTAAAGCTAGCAGAGGTGTTTTGAGAGAGGACGAGGAATGCAGATAGTCTCCTCATCACGCCCTCGCAGGGGAATATATTTTGACTCCTCTTGTGGCCTTCAAGGCCAGAGGAGATAATGGAAAGCCAGATGGAAGAGAATTAATTTAGGTCAAAAACTGTAAATCTCCACAGATTTTTACTGTCCATCACTGCTCTCCTTTTTATCCAACATCCGTTGCATAGCTGCCAGTCTCTCCCCGATGAGATCAAGTTTGCGGTCACAGACCATTAAATGAGTCCCGACAGATTTAAGTCCAGTCAACTTTCCATTCCAGTCAGTCAG
Organism: Danionella cerebrum; assembly: GCA_007224835.1. Taxonomy (NCBI): domain Eukaryota; kingdom Metazoa; phylum Chordata; class Actinopteri; order Cypriniformes; family Danionidae; genus Danionella; species Danionella cerebrum. The sequence goes on along the minus strand of SRMA01026557.1, from coordinate 99,755 downwards.
CTTAGTGGGGTTTTGAGCACTGACCGCCTTTGATAATCGGTGAGAGTTCCACATATTCCCATCATCAGAGTCCCAGTTATCACAGTTCCAATGTCTTCGACATCCTCCAGGGACAGAGCAGCCAGGCACACGATCCTCCACTTCGCCCATCGTGTAGCCAGCAGGGAAAGTTCCTGCAGGACAGGTGGGTTACCCTCAACGCATGCTCCTCATCGAGAAAATGGTGTCAATTGCATTCAGAGACCAGTTGATCAGATCCATAGTTCCTTTTATTTGGAGAGCGAGAGTCTCTCGCAGACAAACACAGAGTGCCAGCGTGTAAAAACAAAGATAAGGGAGAGGAGAAAGAAGCGACTGCCTCCGCCGAGAGCAAGAGAGAAATGACCAAAGCAACATTTTAGATGTTGTTCAAATAAATCGGTGAACCTTTTCATTCCGTTTTCATTCAGAGATTTTTATGCGATACTCGAAAATGTATATAAAAATAGGTGGATGGAAACGCAGCCAATGACTATAGTTTAATTAAAGGTAAACAAGGAGAAAAACATCCTAAAAACAAATCAAATGATTTATTTTTGAGCCATTTCGGCAGATTGCAGTTCTGCAAACACTCTGAACGATGCCAGTAAAACCATCACATGCTGCACCTTCTCTTCCTTTATAAAAAGAAGAGGGACACCTGCAGAGGCCGCAATCTTTTGTGATAGGGCTTCATATTGGTGAGAGAGAGAAAAGTACTCTTCTATCATTCATCATCTGGCTTGTGTAATAACATTTCCTGGGCATTCGCTGCTGGAACTACTCAGTTTCAAATGAGCTCAGAGGCTGAAGAAATGCTGCAGCCTTCTCCAGCTCCAGGATAATTATTATAAGAGCTCAAAACAGTTTGTCCTAGAATGAAATTCCTGCTATAATGTAGTGACTCATGACACTAAACCTGCAAGAGATTGTCTTCTGAACAAAACCCTTCTGTTTATTCCATTAAAAAATCAAATATTTTCCACCCACCTATTTTTATGAGCACTTTGGAATATAGCATAAAAAAACCATGGATGGAAACGGCAAGATGCCTACACTTTAAAAATGCGCATTTAACAAAAAAATACGCACAACCGAGTAGTTTAAACTTAGAATAAAAAAAGTCGAAAAAATGTGCTTAAACTACTATGGAAACACGTTTACTGATGGCAATATGTTTTTCTGCTATAGCTGGGGCGCAATGAGGCGGCATCTGAAATGTTGTTTTGGTCATTCCTTAACCAAAGTCTGTTCTCAAAGTAGTTCAGGATGATCACCTCCCAGAACGTTCCGGACCGGCTGCGTTCCCAAAGAGCAGTCTACCGCCTCCAAAAGCAAGAGGACATGACTGCGCATATAGCTCTTCGTCTACGTGTTTTAAGACGTATGTAAGTTATTATCGGTGTTTGGCAGTAACACATTACTTAGTTATTAGTTACTTTAATTACATTACAATTTTAGAAACACAATAATTAAACGTGTTATAAATTTAAAAATGGTAATTAGATTATCCGTACAGTCCAAGTAACTATGCATTATGAGAGAAAGCACTTTTTTATAATTCAATGTTATAAAATAGCTTTGTTTGTGTCTGGGGTAGGTGCTAGGCTTTCAGTCGCACACGGGGGAGGGGGAGCGCTTTTCTGACACTAATGTCCAATCAATGTAACTAAAGTAACTAGAAATGTAACTATTACTTGACAAATTAATCGAAAGAGTAATTGGATTACATTTAAAAGGAGAAATCAGTATTTAATTGCATTTCTGAACTAACATGCCCAACACTGATTATTATGTAATATATTTATTTGCAAAAAAGACCTTCTCCTTAAAAAGCAATTTAGAAATTGGTAGATTATCAGGAAGTGATGATGTTGTTCTCTTGGACTCTTTTGGAGACTGTGCTTTATTTGCAAATATTTTATAGAATATTTTTGCAGAAATTTAATTCACAGCTTTTGGTGGAAACATGGCTTTTGACCTGTGAAAAAGTTTTGATGTGAGAGTGAGATTGGGCTTGTTCTCTCTAAAGACGTGATGATTTATGTTAACCTGTGACAAAACTCTTACAGGACATTGTGCCTCGCTGTCATCGTCCTCGCCGATTTCTGATTGGCTGTCTGTTGGCAAGCGTTTAGCAGCACCAATCAAACACGACTCCATTTCACACTGAACAAGCTTAACACTGCAATACCAAAGCAGGGTTTCAGAACCACGGGGATAACACCACTTTCAAATTACGCAAATTACAAGGTGTGAAACGTGTAGGTGCGAAAGGTTAAAATCTGTGTTTAGAAGGTTGATAACCCAGGGTTAAGCAGCTTTTTTTAGTTTCTCATTATAGCTAATTGTTTTTTTCATATTTCTAGGGGTGTAATGATACGCACTTAAGATACGATATCACGGTATTACTTCCACGATATGATATGCATCACAATTAAAAAAAAAAGAAAGAAACGAAACCCTTTACACGCCTTGTTTATTAAAACTGATTCAATGTTTAGGTTGCCACTGGAAAATAAAGGTTAAACAGCAAAGCTAAGAACCACAGGGTCTAATTTAATGCATATCATCCAGGCCCATAGGGGGCAGTGACAAAGTTTGTAAATTCCAGGAATTAAATAATAAAGAGCAAGATGTCTCTTATACAAGATGTCTCTTATACAAGATGTCTCTGTTCCTGTTTATCACACTTTTTCACATGGGGAAGCTCTTCCAGTAGCTCCATGATTTGTATTGGGACAATTTTGAATTTACGTTCTATTGTGGGACACCCCCGAAATATTTCCGTTTATCAATAGATTTCAAAAACGACAAAATATACAACTATTACTAATAAAAAAGAATAACAAAATCTTCAGTAATGCAGTGAAATTATTCAAAAGTAATGTTCAGGAGTATCACCCTGCGGTCAAATGTATTAATTTATAAATCTTTGTATATATTTCACATATAAATGTTTATAAGTAAAAATTATCGATGCTGTTATCAAGTATAATAACGTTTATTTCAGCCAAATTATCATGAAATGTTCAAAAACTGAGAACATGCGAGTACTCACCCATCAGGCATGCTGGGAAACCCTTTGTATAAAGAACAGCATGTTTCTTTGGCTAGCCTTTAGCTTGGTAGCTCAGCTCTTGGCACATGCTCACCAGGGGCCTCTGAAAGCCATAAGGACATTCTGAAGTGTGATAACTCCTGTCAAAGTTCCTGTCAAGCAAATACTTACTTTTACTTGTTGGAGTGTGTTTAGGTCTTAAGCTGTTCAGCTTCTTTTATTTCTGTTTTTGAGCTTTATTTGTGGCTGTGTTGTTGTTTTATGTTGGTTTCTTTTGGTTTTGGGCCACAATAAATGACACTTCGGAACCGAATCCCTCGTTCTGGTGTCTTACGCATCTAGCCAGAATCCCCAATGCGAATATGACCGTTCAGTTTAAATTTAACTCAAAAGTCTTTTAAGCAAACATGTACCACATGGATTAGAATTTCAATGAATCTATTTTAATTCATATATGCATTTGACCAAATATTAAACGGAAATCATTCTCCACCCAACACCGTTCTATCCGATAAAGCGCCGTGAAAAAGCCTTTAGAACTTAAAAACGGAGCAGATTGAAGAAAGTCTACGTTTTAATTAAAGGATGAGTTCATAAAAGTATCCGTCCGCTCCTTTCACTTTCATCAGAAGACGGATTGTGGTGCTGGTCCGAGTCGGAGTCAAACATTGGACTGCGCTGTGTGGGCTGAGCTAGGAGTGACCGTCTGGAAGGCGGGGGTTTGAATGGAAAGGTCTCCAGGACATGGGGCATTCTGGCGAGGGGTTGTGCCAAAGCAGGGTTGGCTGGACTCCATTTGACCACCTCTCGCAAGCATTGACTCTCCCTGACTGCTGCCTCCCAAACCACCTCCAGTTCACCTTCCACCTGCCTGGAACAGAGAATGGTTGCAGAAATGGTAAATAATGCAAAAATACACATCCCACAAGCAGAGATCAATGAAATATTCATTCTGCTCACGTTTGCAGAAACCAAGCCTCTAATTAAAACAAGCGATTGTCATCATATATTGGTTTATAATGGGCTAGTTTCCTCTTTATCTCCCGACTCAGAAGTAGAGGTGGGTCAAATGCACTGAGAATTTATTTATAAAAATGTCTGTGTCAACTACTGTAGGTATTTTTATTTAAAAAATATATTTTAAATAATTAGCTTTTAAATACTCCAGCTGCACTCTGCTCATGATTCTAATTTAGCAGCAACTGTTTGAAGACTTTTTGTTTTATTTTCAAAAAGACACCAATCAGTCAAAAGTCTAAGTCTAAAAAACTGTCAAAAGACACAAGAGACAAAATTGTAGACCTTCAGACCACGAATGGTAAAGAACCAGCTCAGAACGACACAGGAGGAGCTCGTCATGAACCACCATTTTCATGAATACCATCAGTAATACACCAAAACATCAAGGTTTAAACTCATACGTTGGACGGAATGTTCCCTCGCTAAAGTCCAGGCCCTTCTCAGGATGATCCAGAGGAGTCATGAGAGAAAGTCCAATGGTCAGATGCGACCAAAGTAGAGCATTTTGGTCTTAACTCATTTCGTTGTGTTTGGAGGAAGAAGAAGGATGAGTATCTTCCAAATAATGCCAGCCCTACAGTGAAGCATGGGGTTGGAAGCATTATGCTTGGGGGAATTCTGCACAGGGAACAGGACGGCTGCTCTGTATTAAGAAGAGGATGAACGGGGGCCATGTATTGTGAGATATTGAAGAAAAACGCCGTGGCTGGGTCTTCCAACAGGACCAAAAGCACAGAGCCAGGAAAACCAAGGAGTGGCTCCGTAAGACGCATATCAAGGTTCTGGAGTGGCCTAGGCACCAGACCTCAATCCAAGTAAAGATTTAGAGATCTAGAGAAGGTCTGTGTTGAGGAGTGGGCAAAGAACCCCTCTGCAGTGTGTGGAAATCTGGCGAAGAACCTCTGAAACCGTCTGAGCTCCTTTACAAAGATATAGTTTCTGGATTTTTCATTTTAAGATTCCGTCTCTCACAGGAGACATGCACCTATGCTGAAAATTCTACACACTTTCATGATTTTCTAAGTAGGAGAAGTTGAAAAATCACAGGGCGATCAAATGCTTATTGACCTCAGAGGTCCGGATGTTTCTAGCAGGTCTAACAGAGAATACACACAAGGACGATCAATGGAATATGGGAAATATTGTCAGAAGGTCCACAGAAAGGACCTTGTCCCCTCCCCTCCAGAACTCACATCTTCCACTTCTGATTATCAACAGACACTTTGCTGTAAATTACTTGTTTTCCCCAATCTGCAAGCTGCTTTGGACACACACAGACACACACACACATGCACGCACAAGAGCACTAACACAAGGCTGATGACGAGCTTTCTATCTTTCATAGTCTCCCCTTGTCTGGTTAGTGGAGAATAAAAGTAATTGCCCTTTACTTTGTGGAATTCTGGTCTGTGTTTAAGAGATTAGTGCTTAAACTTCTGCGTGATGGAACTTCTGACAGACTCATGAAGTCAAGCAGATGTGGTCAAACATTCCGAGGGTCATTACATTTATACAGAATTTGACACATGAACTAAAAAGCATTGTTTTTCGACTGCGTATGTAATGTAACAAAACTTTAATTCTATATACACACACCGGCCACTTCATTAGGTACACCTGTCCAACTGCCCAATCCGCTGCAGTTGAAACCAAGCATCAGACTGGGGAAGAAATGTGATTTAAGTGGCTTTGAACGTGGCATGTTTGTTGATGGTCAGACTGGTTCGAGCTGATAGAAAGGCAGCAGTAAATCATGTCAGACTGGTTTCTTGAACATGACGAGGAATTCAGATACTCAAATATCCTCCACAGTCACCAGATCTAGTACAGCACCTTTGGTATCTGGTAGATTTGGATCATGGATGTGCATCCGACATGTGCAGCTATCATGTCAATATGCAAAAAGGGGGACATCCGTGGTGTACCTAATAAAGTGGACGGTGACCTGGACATTAATGTTTCTACATGACTTCATTATGGATCCTATGGATTTTGAGTTGCTTTACCCTGTAGTCAAAAACCTGGAATCACTTGCCAATTTCATCACTGAGCTCAGTGATAAATAAAGTGACGACTCGAAAACTTTACAGATAAAATGTTACTAAAATCTCACAATGAGCTAATTTTCTGCCGTGTACACTAATTATATTACAGTGTGTCTTTTTCACCTCGTTTGTGAATCCCTAATGAGATCCTCACCACGAGACTCTCTGTCTCTTTCTTGTAGGTGCCCTTTACTACCGTGCTTTTCCTCTCTGTGCAACACGCGTGGTGCAGTCTCAGCAAAAGACAAACAAGCCCTTATCTATGCACACAGACAGCCTGTCCCTGCCACTTTATAGAGATTTAGAGAGAGGGGGGGGGGATTGCTGCCAGCAGGTGGGTCATCTGATCAATAGTGTCACAGTGATGCGAAGGACAGTAAAAGGGACAAATAAACCCATACACTGACAAATCAAAAGTGAAGAAAGGAGAACTCTCTGAGAGTCCCTGTTCATATCTGATTGTATAATTCCAGATGGATCCAGGGCTCAAAATAAATGTGCTAGATCAGTGTCTGCCAATAACTGAGGTGCACCCGGAAATGAGAGAAAATATTTAGTTCTACATTAACAGAGTGAAAGTGAAAATCATCGAGACCATGCTTCCTGCAGGTCCTTCTCAGCATCTTATCGATTGCTACTGTTTGCTTTCAATCTCTTTCTCATGACCCAGTTGCCAATAGAGAGATGGGAGAGGACCAGGGGGTAAGGTGTGAGTGGGCGTGAAGAGAAGAAGTGACACATCCGAGGGGTGAACTTCAGGGTATGAATGATGAGAGAGAGGCAAGTATTGACCTGCCTGGTTTTAACATCAAAGATGCCTGGAAGATATTAAAGTGCTGGATTAGAGATCTTTGTGGACTTTAGAGTGTGAGTTCACTCTAGATCCTTAATAATGTTGTGGTACATCTAGCTGCATCACTGTGGGCCACACTACACGTCACATGGAGAACCAAGCTGTAATTTTCTGATGAATGACTAATGTAAGAGTTATGAAATCACGACTAGGTTGGAACTTGTGGCCAAAGAGCACCTTTAGCAGGCCGAACTAACAACACAATGGAATCAGAATTGGTCAGCATTTTTTACACTAAATTCTGCAGAATGTTTACACCAAATTCTGCATTATGTTTACACCAAATTCTGCATTATGTTTACACCAAATTCTGCATTATGTTTACTCCAAATTCTGCATTATGTTTACACCAAATTCTGCATTATGTTTACACCAAATTCTGCATTATGTTTAATCCAAATTCTGCATTATGTTT
>SRMA01026557.1:0-89350 GCA_007224835.1 Danionella cerebrum | reverse complement strand
CCCTTTGAGGACAGCCATTTTGCTAATGTGACCCTTGGTGAAAATGAGTTTGACACCCCTGACTTAGAGCATCACTGTTTGTCTGTCCAGTAACTGGAGGTAAAGTTCAAGAATAAAGCCATTATGCACCTCGTTCAAAACGGTCCCTTGACTGGGATTCCAAAAAGAGGAACGATTCCCTAACCTGCAACCACCCTCTAAACGTCACTCTTCCTGCAAAGAGTTTAACAGCAGCCCAAGAGGAGTATGGGACTTAAAACAGGTGCAAGAAATGTATTAATGGTTTATTGTCTTTTAACTCAAAAAGGCTGAATTTTGTTTTTTCTTGATGCTTCCTCCATGTAAAGTACCAGTTTGTATAATTTGAAACACTGGATGAATGTGGCAAACAACCCATTTACATAAAGGTTTAACAATTACATGAAGATTGCGTTCTCTGTGTTGCTGTTGGCTGCTAAGAATGCCCAGTAGCGCTAATATTCTCACACTGCCCTATTCCCATCCCGTCTGAGACAACAACGTGTGGTTAACACAATAAATGTGAAATACAAAGCTTAAAACTCAGATGTGTTGGTGTTAACGCATTCTTAACAAATCTTATTTATGTGTATATAAAGCATTTGTACTTAAAATAGAGCAAGAGCTGGTTCCTGCGTCATTCACAAATCAAGCCCCTAGCACAAGAAGAGAATAATTACAGTGTTAAGTGACTATTCATTACTCAAGCGTCACAGTGTGTTTGGTAATCGGCCACTGAATCTCAAAGGAGACACTTGTGCAGGAAGAAACAAAGAGCTTCGGTGATGACCATACTGGGGACAAGATCATCTGGTGAATCATCACAACCAAACAGAGCCACATCCCTTCCGGAACGCTATCCCTTTAGTTCATTTAGTTTGGTGGTAAAATATAAAGTGAACATGTTTTAAACATTGAAACTGGACTGGAAGAACCAGGTGGGTGAAAAGCTGCACAGTCTGAGCATGAATAGTGCGTTTCCACAAAGGGCTTTTCAATTACATTGCTGACTTTATTACAATTCCAAAAACACCCTTCAAGAAAAACAACTTCAAAGAAACCTCAAATGTTATGCAGAGGTTTGTGTGAAGATCTGGGAGTGAGAGAGAAATTTGACAACTTAGCAGAAATCTTTCCATTCAAAGATGAATTGGAATATTGCATAAAATAATTGAAAATAAAGCACAGTTTCCATTGAAAACTAGTCCTAGAAAAAAAAAGTCACTTATTAATAGTCTGCCAAAAAATATCAAAAGAAAATGGAAGTTTCTGCGTTAGGAGAATGCCTTTTCCATATATAATAACTTACTTGCACCTAACAGCATGTAGACTAGACGAAACACAATAGAGGAATTTGTGTCGTCGTGCTCTTAGAGATGGGAGACTCTCTGGAAACGCACCTGGTCAAGACAGTTCTGGGAGGTGATGATCCCGAACCACTTTGACGAAAGACTTTGGTTAAGGAATTTTAGGATGACCAAAACAACATTTCTGTTGGTTGGTCCATTAATGCTGCCCGTCGCGCCCCAGTTCCGACAGAAAAGCGCATTGCCATTGTGCAGTATATACTTTATTCCATCGTAGCAAATTGGTTAAAAAGTTTATCGATTGTGCACATAGTTTCACTTGATTCCAGGGTTTATTTAATGTAATATTCCAAAATTCTCATGAAAATAGGTGGATTGATGCCCCGGCCTCTCGCATGAAGTAAGTTACAGACCAGCAGATGAATAAAGTCTCCAACAGCAGGTTGAAAACTCTTTAACTACCTTTTAAAACATTCTTTTTAACCTGTTTTTTTTTTATGAATAGTTTTTTAGTTGTTCGAATGAAACTCCTCCTTTACGTAACATAACCTGTGATGACTGGTAGTCTGAACCGCCTGCTCTCATTGGATACTGTATGTATCTTCAAAACGGACGTCTAACAATAAATATTACTAAGTCATACGTTACATAAAAAGGGCATCAAAAGTTAACAAAACCATGACGCTGCCTCATAAATATGACGCAAGTCACGATGCTGGAAATTGAAAACTCAAACGCGGAGCTGAGGATGAAGTGCTGAGAGTGTGAACAAGATAACAAACTAAACCAAGAATGAAACTAAAGTTAGCAGCGGACACAGAGCTTCAATCATAAAAACTGTAATGACAGGAAAAAACAGTGAATGACTCAATGAAATGATGGGAAGCAGGGAGTAAACAATGTAGCAGACGTGAGGGACAGCGAAGAAGCACAATGGGCACAAGGCTGCTGTTACAGGTGAGGAGGGCAGGGAAAGTGAAGCAGAAGGGCAACAGATTCGTTGGGAACAAACAACTTGTTTCAGATTCGAATCTTTAGCACAGTGGTAGCCCGAGATAAGAATGCTTAGAGTTACGAAATGTTCGAGATACGAAAGGTCTGCTGTATTTTCCACTTGTTTAGTCTGCCGTCGCGTTGTGCTTCCGGGTTCTTGCGCTCCTATCTCCCAATGCAAAAAGGGTCTGATACGCTTCAAAACCACAGCAAAACATTATTTATAGATTACCAGTAATGTACAATAACAAATGATAGAGTCAAGGTGTCGAAAAAGAAATAACGTTTATAACGTGGAAAGTGCTGTTCTATAGCGCATCTTAGAGAAACCCTGTGACGAGCTCTCAGAAGCGTCTCTCCATCCCTTCTCATACGCTCTGTATTCTCTGCGCTTGTGCTTGAAACCGTGTTGGTGTCAGTAATTCGTGAAATATCTTGAGAAAGTTAACTTTCATACGTACCGCTGTAATGTTTTCTGCATCCGTTCCACCTCCTCCGACACATCGCTTCACTCTCAAGGTAAGGTTTCACATTTGTGTACATATTACGTATTTTACTTGTGTTTTATTCTGTTTTATTATCATTTATTACATTAACAATGTGTAGATTTAAGGATTGAAGAAACGTTACTTGATTTTTCTCTAGTTTTTTCATCTACTTATTCTGTTGTTTCTGAGAGACGTTGCACGGTGTTTTACATGTAAAAGTTGCTTCGAGATACGAAATGTTCAAGATCCTATTGGACTTGCGACTGGTGGCCATAACGCACTACATTACCCATGATTCCCGAACTACAAGTCCCAAAAGGGGGTGTGGCAAAAGCATGACTGTGGGAGGACCAGGGGGTAAATGATGTGTTTTGCAAAGGCAGAAAAATACAAGGAGGTACTTTATAGAAAAATATTGCATTTAGAAAGTTACTAACAGTGCAGTGCAGTGCAAGTATAAAGGGCTCAAATATTTATTAGAAATGTTTTAAAAATTGCACAATATGGCCATCATTCCTGCACACTTTCCATGATTAAAAACTATTTATTTCTGTTTCCACACATAACTGTATTTCACAGAAATCAAGACAATGGTTTCTAAAGGAGAATCATGTGCACACCACTGTATCATGAGCAGCGTGTGATGCTAACCCTTTAGCTAGAACATATGCACGACCAGAGGTCACTAAACGAATAAACAGGTAGAGAGCCATTAAGACAGTGAAAGTGTGTGTGTGTGTGTGTGTGTGTGCGTGTGTGTGCGTGTGTGAGAGAGAGAGAGAGTAAAAAACAAAGAAAGAAATGCAACTGTAATTATGGCAGCTCATAATTATGAGATCGCATGGAACATTTAGACAGATGAGCCTGCAGCTGTTCCAGCTTGTCTAGAGCCCCTCCTCTCTCTCTCTCTCTCTCTCTCTCTCCTGTGGCTTATTGGTCTCTGCCTCTGTGACAGCTGCTCTCCTCTCACCTCTCCTGCTGCATCTCTCTTTCAACCAGCGAGCGCAGACACGGAGAGTGTGCGAGTCCATGTGTGCGAGTGTGTGTCAGTGCATCACCTCTTCTGCTGCAGAGCGCCGTGCAGTTGCTCCTGTCGGTCTCGGAGTTGGCTCTGCAGGTGCCGGATCTCTTGTTGATAACTGTCTGCTTTCCCTGCGAAGTCTTCCTCCTGCTCTTGCAGACGCCGACCTAGAGCGCTCACACTTGCTGACGCCTGCTGCTTGTACACCTGGAGCGCCAGAGAGAGGGAGAGATGAGAAGAGCTGTGCTGGAGAGCACAGAGGAACGCTGGAGTATCACTTGAATTCGTTCAGCGAGCAGAGGAAAACAAAACAAGTCAAAGAACCCTGGAGGAGCTGGAAACAGAGAACACACAGCACGGTAAGATTTCATTTTCTGTCTGCATTAGGCCAAGAGTGAGCAAAAGAGTTGAGGAAAGAGGGTGGGTACTGGAGTTTACGCTTTGTTTTTTATACCAGAGACATTTTAAAACACAGATTGAATTGAAGCTGCAAGCAGCGATCATTAGGCTCGGGCACCTCCGGTGCCATCACCTTTTAGTCGCTAGTTTGTTGCACTATGCACTACGTCCAACCCTTTTTAGCAGATGCATTGAAGTAAGAATTGTTCAAATTACTCAACAATAGGCACATTAAATAATGAAAACCACACCCAAAGTGTCATCACCATGAGGCAAAATTTCCTGTTTTAGCCAATGTTCTTGTCAAATATATCAAAATTGGTAAAAAAAACCAACCTCAAATGTCAAATGTAACTTAATTGGGGCCGATAAAACATTGTATGGCTGAGTTATAACAATTTTCCTGTAATGTCTGAGAAAATGTGGTTTTTCGATGGCTGCTGTACATCGTTTAACTAAATTAAAATAAAGCTTTGCAATTAAACAACCCACATACCTTAAGATAAGACTAATGAAGTTTTGCTGTGAACAGATACAATCGTTAAGAGGAGTTTGTTCAAGTCAAAGATGTGCAAAAGTCCTATTTTTTAGGGTTTTTTCAAAATAATAGATTTCCTTTACAGAAGTCTTCTAGTGTATGTTCTTGGATACTTAACAGACTTGACAAATTGCATCCTGGTCGGACTTTATGACAGAGATATAACAACTTCCTGCTTCATTGCGAAACATCCAAATTTAGAAGACTGCCAAGAACAAATCTTTCAACAGAATCAAAAAAGCTTTGCAAATTAACATGGTAGAGGCCTTTAGAGGAGACTGTCTGAGTTTCGTTGTGATCACAAGAAATCTCCAGGAGGAGTTTGTTAAAGTATGCAGCCTGATCTTATACAATAATGTACGAGAAAATTCCAAACTTCCTGTCGGTTTTGGAAACTCGCCACAATTAGCTTTTTTGTAGGTCTTGGTCCTGTACATTAGAGATTCAAATTTGTACATTAGCGTTTAAAACTCCTGAAAAAGTGTACATTCCATGTGGCCACTAGGTGGTGATACTGTAGGTTGCTATATAGATTTATTCAGACATGGACTCTTAAGACAAAAGGCAAAAAATGGAGTTAATTTACAAAATTAACAAATTTACCTTCTGCTGTGTGCACACGTAACAAAGTCAAAAAAGCTTCCCAATTTAACATCCCATAATACTGATGGACTTTGGGAACTAACAAAAAAATCTCTCTGAGAAGTTCGAAATTGGATGATTTTTGGCAAAATAGCCGGCGATTTTGTAAATGCAAACCAATTACATAGATTTTTACCTACACATCGGTGCCCAATTCCGTTCACGCAAGACCAACTGGAAAGTTCAACATAAGCTGCAAAGCATTAGGTGGAGCTATAGAGGCATTTTGCCACACCCACTTTAGAACCACAATCACATGCAAACTTTAACCAGTTCTGACATGTGTGAAAATAGGTGAGTTTTTGAACATGTTTAGGTCCATAAAAGCCAAGAAACAGTATTGTTCTGGGTAATTACAATAAGGTTCCATTCCCTAAAAAAAGAATCAAAAATGCAACAATAGGAGAAAGAGTCAAATGGCTGCACACAGATAAATGAAGGGGGGAAAGGGCAAAGGCTTTAGTAAAAACAGATGCAAGCTTCGAGAAATACTTAGATGAACAAACATCCAGATTTGTGCAGCTTCTCTGATTTCAAGGGAAGTGCAGCCTGTTGATGGAACTCATCTTCATATAGAATAACAGAGGGCACCATGACGAGCTGCCTGACTGAACATGAGTAGACCAATACGCTCCATCCATAACTGCCTCATTGAAAGCACATGAGACAGAAATCCAGAAATCCAGAGCAAAAGGAAGAAGCCAAATGGAAAGTAAAGCTCTTCCTAGATGTTGAGAAATGTGCTCCTTGGTAACATAATTGTGATTTCCTTCAGAGATCAAAAACCCTGAGGGAGGAATGCGCAAACGAATGTCTAATAGTGACTGGGAACATTTCCACATGCATGTAATCAGCTCTGATTAGCGATGGGGATGTATTTAATGAGATCCTCGTGTCACCGTTTCTGTCTTGAGCCGAGAGTGAGTAATATCTGAGGAAAGAAAGACGTGTGTGGGGGTGAGACTTAAGGGAAGGCACATGGCTGTACTTCTCAAAGTGATCAATACCTGGACGCAACCATCAAACCTCAGAGAACAGCTCTTTAATACTTGTGGGAGCACGTTCCGTTACAGATCTCTATTGTTCTGATGATTGCTGCCTCGAGAGTGCTCTGGAGAATCAGTGTTGCATGGAGCACTTCATACATCTCACATGAAGATGGTGCTAAGATGGTGTGGTGTATTCAGATCAGCTTGTGATGTCAGCCGTAGCTGCTTAGTCTTGATACAACCCACTTGTTGGTTTGAATGTGTTGTTTGAAAATGACATAATGACCAGGTGTGGTGTAACCCAGTGATCCCCAACCTAAACTGGTGAATAAAGTGACGTTGTTTTCCCTAAATAAAGTATATCATATAGGAGACAGAAAAAGAGATATTTGAGAAGTGAAATAAAGTGGTTATGGAAAGTGTGCAAGAATTATAAATAAATAAATTTAGGAGCCCTTATTGATTTCAATACCATCAGAACTAATAATTAGAACTCAAAATTGGTTTGTTAACCTCAGTGACCCTTGACCTCCATACACAGGGGAATCCAATCAAGAGAAAGCATTTAAAGGAGGCCAATTGTGTTTGTCTTCTTTGCGTCTTCTCTAAAGAGTGGCGACTTACGGGCCCCAAAAACAACTCTCAGATAAGCTGAAAAGGATAATTGTTGGATGTCATGGTTTAGGGGAAGGATACAGAAAGCTCTCAGAGATTTAAGCTCTCTGTTTTAACTGAGGAACATTGTGCAGAGTTGGAAGACCAGAAGCACAGATCTAGTTAAGGGTCGAAGTGGAAGAGAAAGAAAAATCTCAAATAAACAGAATTGCATGGTGGTGAGAACCGTCACAGACAACCCACAGACCAGCTACAAAGGGCTACAACAACACACCCAACACCATGATGTAAAAAAAAGTCTTTTCTCTGCATATCGCTTGAAGGACATTTGGACTCTTGGGAATCTTGTTAAAGTTGAAGGTCATATGGATTCCCCTCAATTTGGAAAAACAATGTCCAGGAATGAGTGATAAAGTTGAAGTTGCTCCGGAGCTGGATCTAGAAGAGAACGGCCCTAAACATGGTTCAAAATCTATGGATTAAGGGAATCTACGGACTCTACATCTAATGAATTCATGCAGAGGAACAAGTACAATGTTCTGGAATGGCATCTCAGTCCCCAGACCTGAATATTACTGAACATTTCTGTTCATGCTCAGAAATCATCAAACCTGACCGAACTGGAGATGTTTTGTAAAGAAGAATGGTCCAAAACACCTTCTGCCAGAATCCAGACTCTAATTTGAGGCAATAGAAAGTGTTTAGAGGCTGTTATTTCTGCAAAAGAGGATGCACAAAATATTCAGTTAAGAGATTGGTGCCTAAACTTTGAGCCTTTAGTAAAACATTCAAACTCAGCCAAACTTTTGGTCTGGCTCAGATTGGAAGCAACAATGCTCTAAAAATGTGTCCTTCTAAAGCAGGGGTGTCAAACTCAGTCTCTGGAGGGCCACAGCCCTGCACAGTTTAGCTCCAACCTCAACTAAACACACCTGGTGCAGCTCGTTAGGTCCTTCAGGCTGTTTGAAAGCTTCAGGTGTGGGTCTCTCTGAGCAGGGTTGGAAGTAAACTCAGCAGAGCTCCAGCCCTCCAGGAATGGATCCCAGCCTGTGTTCTAAAGAGTCATTGGTTTGAAATTCAGCGTATTACAGTACGGCTGTCATTTACTTTGGTTAAGGGCCTGCAACAAAAAGTAAACTCACTCCTTTAAAAATGAAAAGCAAACAATGCGTTCCACATTTCCACACTTAAGGCACCAACATCCCAAACTATATTGTGGACAATTCCAAATAACAGAAGCATCTCTGAAGCTGTGTGCCCAGCTTAGACACGTGTGAACTACAAACAACACGCATCCAGTGCACACAAACACAGGAGCTTCATCCCTCAGAGACTTGTTACGTACACACAGACTGGATACGTGATCTATGGCATCTCCTCTCTGCCTGGAGTGCTTGAATGAAAACGGTGCAGGCTCGACTCCCATGACAGCGTCACTAAGGATCTCAGTGAGATCATGGGGATCTATTATTTATACGACAGATACCTCTGGGAGATTACAGAAGGCAAAATCTGTATTAATAACCTTATATAAACAGATTATTAGTCCTCCAAAAAACCCAATCTAATCTAAAGCATATTTAGTTCCTTTCTGAAATTTAATGTCACCTATTTCCAACCCTACAGCAAGTCTCAAAAATGTGCAAAACATTTTTTGATTTCACCCCACTACATTTGTGAGAAAACTTTGTTTCCTTTCAGAATCAACATTTTCTATGAGATACTCTACTACAAATACAGTGGTACCCCGAGATACGAAACTAATCCATTCCAGGGTGATGTTCGTATCTTGAACATTTCATATCTCACCATATCAACAAGTTTTACATGTAAAACACATAATCCGTGCAACGGCTCTCAGAAACAACAGTATAAGTCAAGTAACGTTTCTTCAATCCTTAACTCTACACATTGTTAATGTAATAAATGATAATAAAACAGAATAAAACACAAACAAAATACGTAATATGTACACAAATGTGAAACCTAACCTTGAGAGTGAAGCGATGTGTTGGAGGAGGTGGATCGGATGCAGAAAAAATTACGGCACCACGTATGAAAGTTAACTTTCTCAAGATATTTCACGAATTACTGACACCAACACGGTTTCAAGCACAAGCGCAGACAGTACCGAACGTACTGGAGAGACGCTTCTGAGAACGCGTCACTGGGTTTCTCTTAAGTTGCGCTACAGAACAGCACTTTCCACGTTATAAACGTTATTTCTTTTACGACACCTTGACTCTAACATTTGTTATAATACATTATTGGTAATCTATAAATAATGTTTAGCTCGAAATAAAACTGATTTTGAAGCGTATCAGCCCCTTTTTCACTGGGAGATAGGAGCGCCAGAACCAGGAAGGGCAGCACGACGTTAGACTAAACTAGCTGATAACAGAGCAGAACTGCTTGTGGTTGTTTGTATCTCGAATGTTTCTCGAAACAAAAACTTTCCTGCAAGACCTTTCGTCACTCGAAGCATTCGTACCTCGGGGTACCACTGCACTCAGGGATCAAATGTGGGCCATTGACTGCAAACAAGATTTGTTAATTTACACATTCAAAGAAGCGATTTTCCCAACAAATTCATTCAAACTCAAGTTGAAAAAATGAGTACACCCCAATTATAGTCTTAGGAGAAAAGTCTTTTCTTTGAGCATCTTTGCATGAAAAGGGTTGAAGAAAATACCCAGCAAGCCAAACTGGACCATTTCGAGTGACATCATACAACGCACTCTACTGAAGAAACGCATGAATGGGTATCGTCCACCAAGGAAGCCTCTGTTAAAGCCACTACTCAAGAAGCACACCTAGAATTTGCTGAAGAAGATAAAGACTGCTGGCACTCTACTCTGGAGAGAAGAGACAAACATCGCTGCTTT
Source organism: Danionella cerebrum (assembly GCA_007224835.1). Lineage (NCBI taxonomy): Eukaryota > Metazoa > Chordata > Actinopteri > Cypriniformes > Danionidae > Danionella > Danionella cerebrum. The sequence goes on along the minus strand of SRMA01026557.1, from coordinate 79,455 downwards.
TGTAAATAATGGTGTTGTAAAGGTGAGGATTTGAAAGAAAAAAGCCTGGTGCCTACAGTGAAACATGGTGATGTGGGGCTGCAGGAGTGCTGCTGTTGTTGGGGAGCTGCATTTCATTGATGGCATCATGAAATCAACAATCTCCTGCTCTATACTAAACGAGAAGATGCTGCCATCACTCCGGGCACTTTTCAAGATCAGTGTGAAGGTGAATGAACGCAAAGTGTTTTGTGAGAAATTCTGAAGTTGAGCATCGATCTGCATCCAGCTCTAAAAGAGGTTATTCTTGAAGAATGGAGAAAGATGCTGCAATCTGTCACCAACTTATTCATTCTAGAAGACTTAGTGCCATCCTTTAAAATCATACAAAATACAAGATGAAGCAGTTTTTTTGAAGGGTGTATTCGTTTTTGCTTCAACTAATTTAAGTAAAACTGAGGATTTTGTGATCTAAGTTCGATTATTAACATTAATTTCATGTTATGGAGTTAAATAAGTGTTCAATAAAACTCAGCCTTGTGAGAAGTTTTGTGGAGTGAGAAGTTCTTTTGGCTTTTCGATGCAAAACCCACCTTTAAAACCAAATTTAATGTATTCAGAAACATATTTTCTCACCACGCGTTTAGAAGCGTTATGAGCTGGTCATTTGCTTTTTCTTCAAAAAGTGATCCATTTCCTGTAAACTAACACTCAGCGCATATGACTGAACTGATATAAATCTGGCGTCATGGCGTGATTGGTCGATATTTTAATCTAAATGATAATATAAATAATTACTGACATTTCACTTCAGTGTTTTTGATCCTGTGAAAGAGTTGAAAATAACTTTTAAATAATTATTAAACCCCGACCCATGCTCTAATACTCACTGACAAGACATTAAAGAAGTATATAGAGACGTCAGTGACTATAGGTTCCTCATCTTTCGGAAGCACACACACTGATATGCATTCATCCGCAGGCACCCAAGCAAACATTTAACCTCTTGACGGGAGATGATGAGCATGAGCACGTGTTTACCTGCGTGCAAATGATGAGCCTCTCACAGCGGAGCCAAACACATTTCTTTCTCCCATTCGCGAGCTACAGGAATAATGACATGGCACTAATCAAATGGCCTGACATGCTGTGCGGATCCAATTATTTTAGCTGGCAGAAGAGATTAGTAGCGAAGACCTGCAGTCTGCGTTTGAAAGTGTTCTGCAAAACACTAGCACTGTCTTCAACACGGTTCACTTCTCTCTATCGCGCGTCTGCATCTTTTCATTTCTACATTATCTCTACAGAAAGACTTTTTGCATTTCTCATCGGCATTTCTGGATCCTTTACTCATCGTCTCTTTCATGTTAAGATGAAAATAAGACGTGAGCAAGAGGAAACTGGGAACATTACTGCCCTCAAGCTCAAGCTTAAACACCTGATTGTTCACACATCAAAGCGGATTCAGTTTAGTGTCCGAAAGCATGAGGAAAAAGCAGCTAAAGACATGATTTAATGATACTTTATATCAATAAAAAGATGTATTAATAGCTAAAATGGCGTCAGCTAAGAGGGCACTTAGTCTTGGTCATCTGTCATTATGATGCATAACACTTTTTTACACAAAGAAAGAATTCTATAAGTTTTGAGTTTAAATGCACAGAGCAAACACATCTTGTGTAATATTCAGTCCCAGACCAATGCTGAATGAAAAAGGCATAAACTCCACGTAAACACTTGTTTTTTCAATTTGAGCTTTTAACAGCGCAGAAGCGCTGATATACCGTTTTGCCCATTGCAATTCTAACAGCATCATCATCACTTTATGATTTATATGATAATTCTTACTCGAGACAAAATAGACACGTCATATTAACAGACTGCTGCACTAATGTTTCTCACCCCCCGATCGTGAGGAAAGAGTAAATAAAGTGCTCACAGTGAACACACACACTCTCTCTCTCCCTTCAAAATTATCTAATAGGCCTGTTTTTTAAGGGGTCATCTTTTTAGCTGTTTATGTAGTGATTTATAAAAGTAGTTCCAGAACAACAACCGAGTTTGTTTCGTTTTATTTACTCAAATGGTTATGTTAAGGCTGTACATGAAAGGCCTGAGTTCCCCTCCCCAAAAGTGATGTGATATCACAAAGCAACACCTTCTCTCGTGAAACCTGGAATCAAACACAGGCGGGAGTCAAACAGAGGAAAAGATGGCGCTAGAAACACACAATTGTGTGACATGAATAAATTAAGTTGGTTTATCAAGATGAACCCTTGATTGAATATCGTGGTATTTGGCCTGAAAGTATTCAGGGCTGATCCCAGACCCTCACAAACAACTAGAAAGTGTTGATATGCTATGAATAATTGCAGATTCAAGGGCATTTACCTGATAAGTATATTTGGTGCAGAACAGTGATATCATGGCACAGTTACGGTACAAAACGGTTCGAATCCCAGAAGAGGCAGCCTCAATTTTTCTGATTATATTAGTTCTTTTTGTCAGTTGTTTTAACAAGACCTTACTTCATTGATAATTTAATTGCTTACCAAACTTGTTCACTTATTTAAAAAGTGCGTTAGCCAACGATCACATCTGGGTCATCACTTAACACAGTCACAACAAGTTTTAACAACAAAAATTAATTTCAATTATTTATTTATTAATTATTATGTTTCTGTCAGCAGCTCCCTGGAAATGTGAGCCTCTGTCAAAGCTTTATTTAACTAAAACACAGTCTAATATACATTTTTTCTCTCTCAAAGCATCTCTGGCTCAATCCAAACACTTCAAACCAGTTCAGCCATTAAAATCCTCCCTGCTCCATGCATTCCTTCTCTATGATTGGTCTTGGCGTAGTAAAGCCATTTCTTTAGCGGCTCATTAATCTGCAGTTGTAATATATTTATTTAATCACCTAGATTTTAATTATCCGGGGCTAAAGCCCTGGATGCCCAGGTGGTAAAGGTGCATTTGCATCTGATTGGGGATCAGATTCTGACTCATAGAGGCAAGGTTGTTTAACATTTCCTCCATTACAGCGTCTATCAATGTTGCTTTAATAAATGTTCACCCCTCAGTACTGAAGTTTCTCATAATTAATCAATCGACTCTCCCCTCATCTACGTTGACCGCCAGATAGTTACTTTGCATATAGGTCATGAATATGCAAATCAGTAACCAATACTGAGTAATTGAGGAATTAATAAATCTCAGCCCGGTCAGGAGGTGTCTGCGTTTGCCTGAAAAGCCAGACAGAGACAGGGTTAAGATATGAATAGTTCACACATAACTAGACGTCTGTACATTACATCACCGTGCTACAATCTGCAGCAAGGAACACCTTGATTGTTTTGACTCGTGGGTGTGTCTTGTGCACAAGCCACTATTCTACATTTTTTGTATAGTACAGGTTGATTTATGGGAGTCTGTGAATCCCAGAATTAACAATGTGAAGCAATCAAAGAAAAAAACCCAGTAAGATCAGAGTGAATGAAACCTGAATGATGGGATTACAGGAGACTAGCTCTAACCCAGACTGTTCTATACAAACAGTACATAAAGAGAAGGATTTGCAGCTGGTTAATCCACTGAATAATAACTTCAGATTCAGCTAAACTAGACCAGAATGGAAATTTAACTTGAGCAGCTTTCTCACATCCAGGATTGGTCACACAGGACTTCCAACCACAGCCCTAACTAATGAAATATTCACAAATCCACATGTACGGTACCTTAAGAGCAGATCCCAGCATCGCTTTTCATAAGGTATTCATAACCATCAACTATTAAAGTTTTAAAAAGTGCTTTAAATAGAATCGTCATTCAAACAGATGTGCATGAATATTCCTTACCACCCTGTCTCTGATTTAATTCAACATGGTTCAAACAATTTAATCTGTTTTCGGATTCTTGGGTCTTTGGTACAAAAATCAAGCCAAGGTGAGAGCACTTGAACAGTTCTTTGTGATGTAAACCACTCTTTTTAGCTTTTCTTTTAACAATCATTTTAAATATACTTCAATATAATATTGATATACATTTCATTAATTTTAATAGATATCAACCACACTAATGTAAATCATCTTCACCATAACCTATTGGTTTAATGCACCTTTCGAAAGAAAAAAAGAAAGTCTTCTCAAAGAAGAAAATATAATATATTATTTGAATTATAAAATATTTCATGGTGTCTAGACTGTTTAATTAAATCAGTTTAGGGAGTGATAAAGAAACGAAAGAGTTGTAACAGACAAATCTTTCTCCTGCTTTTTACAGAATCCAGAAGTATTTGTACCCCCAGCCTCAGCCATTTGTTTTTCATCATTTTTGCCACATTTTATTTTGATTCATTGTACTATCACTCCACTGGGAAGGCAAAAGTGAACGATAAGACTCGGAGATGTAAGCTCTCTGTTTCAACAGTGAGAAACATTGTGCGGAATTGGAAGACCAGAGGCACAGTGGCAGACCAAGAAAACTCCAAGACTGAATTTATTTTACAAATGGCAAAGTTTTCAGGAAATGCTGAACACAAAGGAGATACAATTGTATTTAATAAATGTGCTAAACACAAAATGGAATGAAATTTAAGAATTTGCTTCCAAGACGTGATAAACAGCATTCAAAAAAATGTGTCATAATCTGAAGCGTATTTTTCACATTTGAAAAGCCCATAATCATTCATTTATAAGCTTCCCGCTTATTCCCTTTCGGGGTCATAGGGGTTTGCCGCTCACATCGGGCGAGAGGAGGGGGTACACCCTGGACCGGCCACCGCTCTAGCCTATAATCAACTGTTGTATAATGGAGCCCTGGTATGTCCGTTTTTTTTCTAAGCTGCGATAAATGTCTTTTTTTTAACAAAAAGCGATAAGTCCATCAGCGCAAAGAAGATGAGGGGCAGAGGTGGTGGAAAAATGCCAGCTGTCAAAAGTTTTGAATAGTTTTACAATCATTCCATAAAGATGGAACAGAATCCATCATTTTCCAGCTGATAAGAGTCAAAAAGAGTAAAGTGGAGACGTCTCAAAGTCACCAGGAAGTGAAAAGAGAGACTGCAGGATGCAGGCAGTGGAGAACTCCGCACTTCGGAGCAGCGAGTCCAATATCTGCGTGTGGGTTCTGACACTGTTTTATCAATGTATTATGGAACCAGTCTCGTGATTTAATATCAATTGTTTTTAAACGGTTTCATAAAAAAAAAATGGGGGGATTTGTGGGGATAAAAGGCCATGGAGCTATTGCGTTTCAGAAAAAACAAAAACATTTTATAGGTTTATAGGAGTATATTTGTTATGTTTGTATCCCTTTGAGGTGCTTTATTAAAGTTTGGAAGAGAAAATGTAGATTTTCCTTAAACCAATTTTGTGCTAAAGAAAACACATTTTTACTCAAATTCATCGAAAAGGAGTTGTGGCGTTTTGAAAAAATATAGTGCATGTTTTGAAAGAAATTTAAATGTCATGATGGCAGCCCATGACGATCCTTATGATGTGGAGTAACAAAGCCCCCCTTAACTTGTGTTAACAAGCTATTTCTACAGACCGTGGAATCCTTTGTGATCGCCCACCGCTGTACTCACTTTGAAACTGGAATCCCTCCGCCGACCTGCATTAGATGGAGGGATTTGCCAGGCAAACACTTGCCTAAAAGGCCACAGTGCTACCAATACAAAGCCAATTATTTAAAATATTGTTTCCGCTTAAAAAAAATTTAACTAAAATGAAATAAATACTCAATTGCTAGGAATCTTTGGAAAGCAGTTTGGTTTCCGAGCAGAATTTTTTTTTTTTGTCATTTTTAGTCCAAATAAGTGCCTTTAAAAGAATTACATGATAACCATTCATCTACAAAATGTTCCGGAAAATTGCTTCAACCCACATACACATCATTATCTTGCTCTCCGGAGGGATTTATAACATTTATAATTCATCATCGCAGTCGTTCATTAGGCCCCCATTTCAATGCTTTTTCTGAGGTTCAATTACAACGACAAAGTCAGTTTTGTCCATTTGAGCCACATGTGAGTCCGGCTTAAATTAGATTCCGAATGTAAAACAAGACGGCCTTTCAAACAAGAGATGGTGAGCCCAAAGCACAACTGTCCTCTCAAAAGGATGTCATTATGGCCGGACAAAGAAAAGAAGTGAATGAAACAGCGCAGACTTTAGACATCTCACAAAATCTGCAGAACATCGTCATTTCCATGCACCCTGGTGTTCTTGCCCACATTCATAGACAATAGCTTCATAATAGCTAGTTCTTGTAAATCATCTGGGCATCGATAATGAAAATTATGACTCGTAATTATAAAACGCAGTTATTAATGTAGTCTGAAAGCTGGCCACTTATGGCTTCTATTGACGCTTCTATGCTGTTGCAACCTTGTAAAAAAATAAATCAGTGCATAGATATCAAAGTCTAAATCCCTGGAGTTCAACCCCTCAGAGAAAATGTGTAAATTTCCTGTCATCAAAACCGCAATGAAATATATACAAAACAGAAATATATACAAAAATAAACAGTGAATATAATTTTTATAAGCAAAATGGACTGGTTGCCAATGTGGAAGTTTCTGTTGCTATAGAAGAGTCATTGACATCTTACAAAGTTCCTCTTGTCAATATGAGTGATTTCAATTAACCCACATATCTGAGATAGTGATGTCAGATTGGTTGCTAAGGGAACAGTCTGCTTGCTATGGAGGGGTCAGTGACATAATATAATGTGGCCTTCGTCACTATAGTTACGTACGCCAACCCCCATATCCATATCATTTACCAAAGCTGAGATAGAGTTAAGAAAATGTGTTGCTAGGGTAAAGTTGTGTTGCTAGGGAGCCATCAGTGAGGTCATACATTTTTGTTATTATGATTGACATAAAAAACCCCGCATTTCTCTATGATGTTTCATCTTGAAGATATTTTCCTTGTCTATTCTCATTTGTGTTCAAGGACTATGGTAAATATGTCAATAATAATGTCAATGGTACATATTCAACCCCTTCTAGAGCCTGGGGTTCGAATACTTTTGCACAGTGGTTGGTATGTTCACAAGTGTGGTCTGCTTAAAAGTTCTCTGAGGTTCTTATATGAGGTACAAACTTGCGCTCCATGTTAAGTAAATGGATTTAAAAAGTCTCAGCTATCTTAGGAATTTTCTAGAATTCCTAGAACCGAACGATATAGCAAATATAGTTCGAGCAAATTGGATGTTTTTGCAAAGTTTGATGGCGTTTAAACAGTCTAGGAGGAGATGCGTCTAGATTTTCTTTGTCCATAGCAAAATCCGAATAACAATATGGTGCTTTTTTACCAAACTGACGGCGAGCAAAACTAATCTCTTCTCACATTTAGTCTTTTTATACTGAACAGCCATGAGTGTTTCACTTACTTTCTGCTCTCTTTTGTGCTCAGAGCATGAGGCCACCATGAGCTGTACTCAGGCCGGACCAGAGGAGAACTCCACAAACACCAGCCTCAACTGCACCACCAATGATGATTTGGAGTGCAAAATCTGCTACCAGCGCTACAATGCACACAGCCGAAGGCCCAAGATTCTGGACTGCCTTCACAGGGTGTGTGCCAGATGCCTCAATAAGATCCTGGACATGGGAGACGGCTCCAGCTCCATCACTTGCCCTTTCTGTCGTCATGAGACGCAGGTCAGTGAATTTGAAGTGGCCGGTCTGCCAGATGACTCCAACATCATGTCCCGCCTGGCTGTACGGGATAAGTCCTGGAGCTCGGACAACAGTAAAGAGGTAGTTTTGACACCCAAGAGTCTATCCTCCAACGACAGTCCCTCCCATGACTCCAACTGCCTTGTTATAACCATCATGGAAGTCCAACGAGACCAACATCGCTCATCCAGCCAAAATACTAGCTCAGATTACTATGGTGACCAAAGTCCAGACTCTGTCTCTGTGGGGTCAAACAGTGGTGCGGTGGATCAAGATGCGCTGTCTAAGTTCTGCAATCATGTGCCGCGAGTCTTGGTGTGGCTGCTGGGATTTTTCTACTTTGGCTCACTGCCACTTGGAATATACTTGTTGGTGATCCAAAGAGTTACTCTGGGGATTGTATGTGTGAGTCTAGTGCCGTCCAGTCTTACAGTTTGTCTGGTTTATGGTTTCTGCCAATGTCTGTGCCAGGGCATGTGTGACTGCTCCAATAGAGGGTGACGCACTGGAACCAGACCGTCATCTCACAACCGAGAAGAGATAACAATGAGCTCAATGCATCGGACCCTGGGCAAGCAACGGTGATGAGATGGGTCAAGCATTAAAAGACAAACTACCAGCCCAACACAGACTCTGCAAGGTCACTGTAAAGAAAAAAAGCCAGCCTTAGAAAACCATTTCATGCAGATTAAACGATTGAGTGTTGAGTGAAGCAGACAGATCTTTGTGCATAGCGAGGAAGAGCTGAATAAAGAACATTTTATTTTGATTGATCCTCCCGGCTGTGTAGCAAACAGTGTGTCCTGACTCATTAAAGCAAACAGAAGAAAGACTTTTATAGGTGTCTGGTATGTGTAAGCAATGTGCAAAAAGAAGATGGGGAGCCTTTGAGCTCAGCATAAATGAGTAAACCCCCTTTAAAAAGTAAAAAATTTAATCAGTAGCTCAATGAACAAAAGGTTGGTCAATTTCCAAACTTTTCCACAGTTTTATTGAACACTTATTTAATTAAAGTTAGATCTCAAAATCCTTAGTTTTACTCAATTTAGTTTAAGCAGAAATGAATACACCCCTCAATAGAAACTACTACATCAAGTATCTTGTGTGAGCGCTGTGATTTAAGGACAGCATGTCTTCTAAATTGGTGACAGATTGCAGCATCTATCTTTCTCCATTCTTCAGGAATAATGCTCAACTTGTCGCTTCAGAATTCCCCACAGGATTTGGTTCAGATCAGGCAGTTCAACCACCTTCACACTGATCTACTTCAGAAATGCAGCAGCAGATTTAGACGTGGGTTTTGGATCTTTGTCGTGTTGGAAAAGATCCCGGAGTGATGGCAGGATCTTCTCGTTTAGTATAGAGCAGGGCATTGTTGATTGAGTTCATGATGTCATCAATGAAATGCAGTTCCCCAACATCGGGAGCACTCCTGCAGCCCCACATCAGGACACTGCCACCACCATGTTTCACTGTAGGCACCAGGCTTTTTTCTTTCAAATCCTCACCTTTACAACACCATTATTTACAGAAGCGTAGTAGAGTCCCAGCAGTCTTCTAGGTGAGCTTTTCTTGCGTATGGGCTGTAGGAGAGGCTTCCTTCGTGTATGATCCATGCATGCCATTCCTCTGTAGAGTGACCACAGGAAATGGTCAGGCTTTCTTGCAGGGTTTCTTCAACCCTTGTCATCAGAAGATTCTCCTGTCTAGATGCCAAATCTTAAATTTGTGGATCACTTTTGTTGCTGTATTTTGACGGATATGTAAAGCTTTTCTGATCTTCTTGTAGCAGTCACATTTTTGTGTATAGAAAGGATTTCCTTTCTAAGATTTTGTGACATTTGTCTTCCATGGGGAACCATTGCTGACAGCATGAAATGGGAGGGGCTTTTCTTTAGTATTGACCTTTTATTGTCACCCGTCTGCTGGACTTTTCTTAAATGAATTATTAGACTCACCTGAGGTTGAACGTCTGTTAATTAGAATGTTGTGGTCTCAAGTGCGGATTTTCTCCTAAGACTATATTTGGGGTGTAGTCATTTTGCAACATGGGCTTGAATGAATTTGGTAAAATCACCTTTTTGTGTGTGTAAATTACCAAATCTTGTCTGCAATCAGTGGCCCACACTTGTGGGAGTATTTTGTAGTATCTCATAGAAAAACGAAAGGACTCATTGAAGCTGAGCACGGTAGGTCACGTTGTTACATCAGGACGATAAAAACCTAGTTTTTTAATCAATATCTCTGTAAAACAAAGATTTCTCACTTACACTCAGAGTGGCATGCCTCAGTGTGAGGTGAAGTGACACAATTTGAAATCGTGTCCCCCCTGTCAAGGAGGCATAGAAACAAGATTCTGGAATTCAATAACAGCCACTCCATGTGCTACAGAAAGAAGGAAAATGGAGGGAAGACATGGGAGGAGGGGTGCTGCTAATGCACAAGATGAGTGGAAGATGTTATCTAAACTCAGTGACTGAAGCGAGAAGGATGTTTTGTAAAAGTGACTTTTTTTTATTACAGATTTTAGTACAATGGTGATTTTTCAACAGCTGTTTCAATAATCCCCCAAACCTCAACTTTTATTACTCGAATCTACATCTTTACAATGAAAACCTTACTATTTGAAGTGTTTTAACAGATATGTGGCCTACTGGTAAAAAATGATATAATGTGATTTCCAGATTTGTCTTTTTAGATCCCGTCTCTCACAGTGGAAACGCTCCTATGCTGAGAATTCTAGACCCCTTCATAATTTTTAAGTAGAAGAACTTGCAAAATCACAGGGGGATCAAATACTTATGGACCTCACTGTAACATGTTATCAGCTATGGTTTCAAAGGTTTGTGTGATGTCCTGAGATGTGAAGTTACAGATAACTGTGCTCACTTATTCCCATTGCAGATGCAAAGGACATGTTTTCTCCATTTCACTTCTGACCACTTTATGATGCAGCATCAGCTCCAAAGTAAGTGAATGCATTTGTTTTTTAAATAATATTTTAATTACTGTTAAAACTAGCAGAAAGAGACGGGCGAGAAACCTCATTAGCAAGGGACAGAGACCAACCCAATGTTTAAACAATGTATATGAATCATTTCATGAATAAAAAAAAAACCTTATCAATATATGAAAACAGGGCCCTTTAACAACATGGAACATTGGTAATCCTTCACTCAAGTCTAGTGTTTCTTCTCCCTGCTGATTCTTTTTTGGAGGTTTCACCTTGAGTTCCATTCATCATTCTGAACATGAGTTAGGGACAGACTTTGAATTCTGTCGGAAACACACATCTTACTTACTCAATACTAGCACTTTGGGGTTTTCTTATAGCAAAAGTAAAGGTCTGTTCAATCCGTCTGTCTGACAACAAATGATTTCAGAAACGATGTTCAAGTGGAAAAAAACAAATAAGAATTATTATAATCACTAAAGCAACTCATTTCTCAACAATCTTGTGTTGAGTTTCCTAATCGACAAAGTGATTTTCAAAAGTTTGGGTCAGTTTTTAAGATTTCTCTTTAGAAATCATTGGATTTCAGTTAACTATGGGAGACAAAAACAGTGATATTTGAGATGTAAACTAAAGGGATTTTTGGAAAGTGTGCAAGAATTTTTTAAACAAAATTAGACATGTGCATAAATTTAGGCATCCTTGTTATTGTATTGATTTCAATACCATGAGAAAGTGTTTAAAGGAGGCAAATTGTAAGCGTTTCTCCTCTTTGCATCTTCTCGAATGAGCGGCGACACGTGAGCCTCCTCTGAGACGAGCTTAAAACAATGATTGTTGAACATCATGGTTTAGGGGAAGGACACAGAAAGCTCTTAGAGATTTAAGCGCTCAGTTTCACCTGTGAGGAACATTGTTTGGAATTGGAAGACCAGAAGCACAGTTCCAGTTAAGGCCTTATATGGCTGACCAAGAAAAATGAGAGGATGGTGAGAACGGACAAAGACAACTCACAGACCAGCTTCAAAGAACTTCAACATCATCTTGCTGCAGATTATTTAACTATTCAGTGTATTTTATTTAAGGAGATGCTGCATGGACGAGAATAGGCCTATTCTCTTTTGGTGTCTCATGAGGTATGCTAAAGTACATTTGGACAAGTTGGTTATTTCTGTAAAAGGAGAGTGCACAAAATAAAAAGTTACTTTTTCTTTTGCGATGTCTGAATTTATGCACATACCCTTTTATTGCACATTTTCCAAAAAACCATATAAACTTTATTTCACGTCTCAAACATCATTGTGTTTGTTTGTACATGATATATTTAAATTAAATCTTTTCTAGATAGCCAATCAGGCGCGGCACTGTGCGCTGTGCATTCACCCTTAGGTGTGAATGTGTGCAGGAATGTTGCCCTGCGATGGACTGGTGACCTGTCCGAGGTGCACCCCCCCCCCCCTCTCGCTCAATGTGCCCTGGAGACCCCCGTGACCCCGAAAAGGAATAAAAGGGAAGGAAAATGAATGAATGAATAAAACACACAATCAAATATTCAACATCTCTTTTCTGCCATTTCAGGCAAATGTGCTACATTAATTTTAATAGCATGTGAATAATTTACAATATTTTCTGAGAACTTTCAAATCCCTTCTTTTTCACCGATGGGTTTCGTTCTTTTCACTCATCTCCCTTCTGAATCCAATCGTTTATCTTATTATGCAGCACTTGTTCTCATGAAACATGACCTATTGTTGATTCAGAGAACGAGTATCATTTGGAATCTGCTGCAACTGATGTATTTGAAAAGACCCACCGGGCATGGATACCAAAGCAGGTTCTGAGGTCTTTTGCCCCAGTGCCATCAATCTGAATCTTCATTTTTATCGTGCCATGCATGTAGACAACACAAGCAAACCGACATAAAGAAAAAAAACACTTACACAACAAAACATTTGGCTAACAGACAAAGAGAAGCAGCTTAAAAGCAAAACCCAAAATAATCTGCTGAGTCATTTCTCTCTAATCATCAGTTGTCTTCCACACGATTTCACCTATAGCTCTTTAAATAAAAATGTGTCTCAGCTCTTCTTTAACTTATTTCAAACACATTGCATTCTTGTGAATGGTTTGAGGTTCCAGGAATAAAAAGTCCTTATTTAAATATGTAATACCCACAATCAAGGGGGACTATGTTTCGAAAGGGAAAACTATCTGTCAGCACTCCATCATGGTCTTTTCAGGAAAGAATTCTGCAAGACAACAAACCTAACTGTGCCATACCAGCCACACGTCAAGTTCAATTCATCATGCGCAAGACAAAACGTTCGATTCTGTTCCTGGCTGTGCTCAGGAGAGCTCGTGAGCACAGCAGACAACGGCATGTGTTCAGATGTAGAGGAAGTAAAACTGAACAATGTGCATTTTTAAAATGTCAAAGAGAATCCTGGCTGGTAGGAAAAAAATGCCACATTTGCTGGTATGTAAAGTCTTTTTTAGAGCTGGTAGCTGGTCATGTGCTGATGCTAAAGTGGTTAAGTTCAGGAGCAGGCAGGGAACAGTTTATGCCAGTAGCTACCAGCTATCCTCTGCTTGTGTTTTCAAATACTGTAAAAGGCAAATGGATTGGGAGGAAAGTGAGAAAAGTGTTTGAGTCTGGAAGCATACTGTAATCGTCTCGGCTCCTCCTAGACCAACTAAGCTACTGCCACCAAACCTCTCTCTCTCTCTCTCTCTCTCTCTCTCTCTCTATCTATATATATCTATATATATCTTATTATATATATATATAATCTATCTAAATGCTATATATTTTCAGACTGGACTACAGGAATTCTTGGAAATCATTGAGAATTCTGGGAAATTTTCCATTGACTTTTAACAGGGGGTAAATCTTGTAAAGCTGGAACTCAAACCGAGAACCTCTTAGCAACTTCAAAAAGACCACATTTGTGGAGGGTTTCACTCTGTGATAAAGAACATACCAACCACTGGGATAAAAAGTATTTGAACCCCAGGCTCTAGAATGACTGCTCATTGAAATGAAATGGAAAAGCTAACAAAGATATCATCAAGATGAAGCATCGTAGAGAAATAGAGGATAACATCTTAATATTAGTATATTCACTATAACAAATCATAGTAACAACTTAATATTTTTAAGACATCACTGACAGCTCCCTAGCAACCAAACTTTTACCTTAGCAGACACATTTTCTGAACTCTAAATATTAGTAAATGATAGAGACAAGGGGATTGGCTAATAATAATTAGTCACAGGCAACTGTTATATCATGTGACTGACCTTTGCATAGCAACCAGACTGTTTGTCCTAGCAACCAATTTGGCAGAACCATAGTTCAGATTTGGGAAAATATAAAGACAAGGGAGTTGATTTTTAACTCGTGACATAATGTACATTTTATTCTGCCACTAAACCCTCGATAGCAACCAGCCCATTTACCATAGCAACCAAAATGGCATTTACATATTTCAGTTGTCTGTCATAGTGACATCAAGCTTACAACAAGGTTTGTGCAAACACTTTAGCCAACTAGATGCCAATTGCAATGGTGTAAACACTGAGCAAAAGCTAGGTAAACTGTCGAGGGAAGGGCTCTATATTTAGTGGGACGACGAGGTCTGAGAACCCCAGTTGAAAGAAATGATCATTTATCAATTGGTGTGGTGATGGGGACGTGGTGGGATGATGATTATCAAATTAAAGAAACGCTCATTCTATTTATAGATCATGTCATGGATTGTTTATTTGGATCTACAAGAGATTGTTAGTTAATTTTCCAGTGTGTTTCACACTTTAGTACACAAATGTTATATTATTCTCCAAGGAAACACAACTGAATAGGAAATTAATAACGAATGAGTTCATCAATTATTAAATATGTGATTTTCTACAAATTTCTGCCAAGCATTCTAGAAGTCTATGGCTGTTTCCCAATAGGACGTGTGCATCCTCCCAAGTGTGCATTTTAAGGCAACTTGCATCACAACGGTGCGCAAAAACCAAGGCAAAGGGTCGTTAAAATGCACCCTTGAAATGGGTCCTACTTTCCCCTGAATTCCGAGGATGCATCGCGACCATCCTTCGTGGCCTCAAATATCCCACAATGCTTTGCAGTGTTTTTTTTTTCATTAGAATCAACACAGAACACACTTGAATTTGTATTTACATGTAAGTAACGCATTTTTTAAAAATAAAAGAACAGTATATTCAAGCATTAAAATGATTTATTATAAACATGCACACGCAGCCAAATTAATGTCAACTAAGTATTGGTGTATGTCATTATGTTTTAAGAAGCAGTCGAAGGAGTTTATAAAACGTATGAAAAAGGAATAAAGCTAGAACAACAAACTGGTTTAAATTACACACAACATAAAATAGAAAATAAATGTGGGAAATGTGACCAATCAAAACTAAAACACAGACCATGTTTTAATACAATGTATTCGCAATTGGGCTTGAGGTGCCTACGCCCTCTAGCTCAGCGCCGTCGCGGCTGGATGACTGGTTCCTGGGTAAGCGCCGGGGCACCGTACCCCGCGCTCCTGCGGTCCCTTTCTTCCCGGAGGTGCACGAGGAGCTTACAAAATTCTGGCGGGCTCCCTGTCTGCCAGGGCTTCTAGCTCCTCCCCCTTCACCGCTCTGGATGGTGCAGCAGCTAGGGGATACTCCTCGATTCCCCAGGTGGAGCAGGCTGTCGCGGTGCACTTGTGCCCCGGCAGTGCTGCCGCTTGGCGATCTCGTCCGAGTGTGCCCTCCAAAGCCGGAAAAGTTTCGTCTGCCCTGATGGCGAAAGCTTATTCGGCTGCGGGTCAAGCTGCTGCCTCGCTGCATGCCATGGCGACCTTACAGGTCTTTCAGGCCAAGGTCCTCCGTGACATGCACCAGGGTGGTGGCGACCAACAGTCCATAATGGACTTACGTTCAGCCACTGATTTTGCGCTTCGTGCTACAAAATCAGCAGCGCTGAACATCGGTCGCACAATGGCCACACTTGTGGTACAGGAGCGCCATCTTTGGTTGGAACAGGCCTCTATGCTTCCCGATGACCGAAACCGGTTTCTGGATGCACCTGTCTCCCAAGATGGCCTCTTTGGCATCGCCGTGGATGATTTTGCGTCAAAGGTCTCCACGATCAGGAAACAGGCGGAGGGTCTGGGTGAGCTCATGGTCCAGCGTCGGAAGCGGCGGGCTCCTGCCGCTTCTGTGCCGGACCCCTCTCCGCCTGTGCGACGCCAAAGAGAGAGACTCTCGTCACGGTCTCAGCCTTCGACCTCTGGTCCGAGGAAGACCCCCACACGACGAAAGTCGCAGTCAACCTCAGAGGGTTCTCGACGGCAGACGAGGGCTTCCACGGAGAAGCGCCCCTGAGGTTGGCGACTCGGGAGGAAATGAGCTCGTCTTTGGGTCTGGTCATCGACCCAGCTCCCCCAGGGGGGGGGAGTCCACCACACACTCCTCGCTGCCGTCCTCCGGGATGGCGGCACCTATTGTGTCAAAGATAGAACTCACTTCCTACCCGAGAATAGCGGTCTCGCATGCCCGACGGTCTGGGGTTCCTCTTCCTCGGTCTCCGACGAAGACCCCGACATGGGCCCGAGCCCCGCTGGCCATGGCAAAGAGCGCGGGGGCACACCACCCCTGCCCTCATCTGACCATCTCCCAGGGTCCTCCCCTGGTGATTCCGCCCACAAGTCCGCCCCCGGGCGGCCCCGCCATGGGGACCATCGGCACGTCCCGACCACGACCCCTGTCAGCGTACCTGGGAGCCTGGCGGAAGCTTCCCGGGGTCTCACAGTGGGTGGTCCGGACAATCCGGCAGCGCTACACGATTCAGTTCGTGTCCGCCCCCAGGTTTCGAGGTGTGTTTCACACTCCTGTTCCACGAACCGGCGCCTCACTCCTGCGAGAGGAGATCGATGCCCTTTTAACAAAAGGTGCGATCGAGCCGGTACCCCCAGCCGATATGGAACGCGGGTTTTACAGCCCATACTTCCTGGTCCCCAAGAAATCAGGCGGGCTGCGACCAATCTTGGATCTGAGGCGTCTAAACCGGCACCTGGCCAAGTACCGGTTCAAGATGCTGACGGTCCGCTGCATTCTACCGTGCATCCATCCTGGAGATTGGTTCGCAACAATCGACCTGAAGGACGCGTACTTTCAGGTAGAAGTGGTACCGAGACACAGACCCTTTCTAGGGTTCTGTTTCGAGGGCCATGCTTACCAGTACAAGGTCCTACCCTTCGGTCTTGCCCTATCCCCTCGCACCTTCACGAAGGTTGTCAGGGCCGCGCTAGCCCCGCTCCGCCGGGCAGGCATTCGGATCCTGGATTACCTCGACGACTGGCTTCTCATAGCCTCGTCCAGAGACCAGTTGATCCGACACCAGGGCAAGGTGCTTTCGCACTTAAACCGTTTGGGTCTGAAGGTCAACTGGGAAAAGAGCCGCCTCACTCCGGTGAGGACCATCTCTTTTCTCGGGATGGAGCTGAACTCCGAGAGCATGCTGGCGCAACTATCGGTAGAACGCGCCAGGGCCTTGCTGACCGCTCTTTCCGCGGTGTCCTCCCGACCAGTGGCCAGACTGAAGTTATTCCAGAGGCTCCTGGGGCATATGGCAGCCGCAGCCCCAGTCATTCGACTCGGGCTCCTGCGTATGCGACCACTGCAGCTATGGCTTCTCTCACGAGTTCCGAGTTGGGCATGGCGTCGGGGAGCCTTACAGACGCGCTCCCTTACCTGAAGGTCTGGAAGACGGAGTGCTTTCTGAGGTCTGGGGTGCCTCTTTCGAGCCACCCCAACCGTGTGGTGGTCACCACCGATGCCTCCAAGACTGTTTGGGGCGCCATGTGCGGTTCCCACCGAGAGTCCGGTGCCTGGACCGGAAGACACTCTTGCTGGCACATAAGCCGTCTCGAGCTAGTTGCAGTCATTTTAGCGCTACGGCGCTTCTGCCCGCTCCTCCGGGGGCGGCACGTGCTGGTCAGGACCGACAGCACTGCGGTAGTAGCGTACATCAACCGCCAGGGCGGTGTGCGCTCCCGTGCTCTGCACTACCTCGCCCAACGACTGCTCCTCTGGAGTCAGAGCAGACTTTTGTCGCTCAAAGCCTGTTATATCCCCGGAGAGTGCAACCGGATCGCGGATTCGCTGTCCAGGTTCCACCCCACGGCAGGAGAATGGCGGCTCCATCCTCGGGCTGTTCAGCAGATATGGGACACCTTCGGCGAGGCACACATAGATCTGTTTGCCTCCCGCCAGAACACCCATTGCCGGCTTTTCTTATGCGTTTCCCCCAGTGAGCCTTCTAGCACAGTTACTGTGCAAGGTCAGGGAGGACGAGCACGAACTACTTCTGATCGCCCCTTTTTGGCCGAACAGAGCATGGTTTCCAGACCTCGTCGCCCTCGTGACAGCCCCCCCCTGGCCGATCCCTCTGAGTCCAGACCTCCTTACTCAGGGGGGGGGATACAGGCACCCGCGGCCAGACCTCTGGGCCCTACACGTATGGCATATCTGTCCGCGGTGGACCCCGAGCCTCTACCACCCTCCGTGGTGAGAACTTTGGACCACGCGTTAGCACCCTCTACTCGAGCATGCTACGCTGGTAAATGGGGTCGGTTAGTCGAGTGGTGCTCTTCCCGCCAGGAAGACCCCGGGTCGTGCCCCATCAGAGTCGTGTTGACCTTTCTCCAGGAGAGGTTCGATCGGGGGCTGTCCCCTTCGTCCCTCAAGGTCTACGCCGCCGCTATTTCTGCCTTTCACCTTCGGGTCGAAGGGAATCAGTGGGCAGCCACGAACTGACGGTGAGATTTCTCAAGGGAGCTAGGCGTCTCAGGCCGCCTAGACCCCCCTCTGTTCCCGCCCTGTCTGGGCTGCGGAAGTCTCCTTTTGAGCCGTTGCACTCTGCGGAGCTGCGCGTCCTCTCACTGAAGACCGCCCCCCTGCTCGCTCTGGCCTCAATTAAGAGGGTGGGAGATCTCCAGGCACTGTCCGCCGACGAATCCTGCCTGGAATTCGGCCCTGGCGATTCTCTGGTTACCATCAGACCCAGGCCCGGATTCATCCCCAAGGTCCCATCCGTCCCCTTTAGGGACCAGGTGGTGACCCTGCAAGCTCTGCCCCGGGAGGAGGCAGAACCAGCCCAGGGTTCGTTATGTCCTGTGCGAGCTCTTCGGATCTACTTGGACAGAACCCGGGAGCTTCGCAGCTCCCAACAGCTCTTCATATGTTTCGGAGGCCAGCGTAAGGGTTCCGCGGTCTCCAAGCAACGGCTTGCCCACTGGCTGGTGGAGGCCATTCGCCTTGCTTATGAGGTGTGTGAGGTTCCCTGCCCTCTCCATCTGAGGGCCCACTCCACTCGCGGCATTGCTGCCTCGTGGGCGTTGGCTAGAGGGGCCTCACTCTCCGACATATGTAGAGCTGCGGGCTGGTCTACACCTAATACGTTCATCAGGTTCTACAACCTTGATGTAGGCTCTGTTCCCTCTGCGGTCCTGAGTGGCGGCAGTCACCCTTAGGGGACGGAGCAGGTGTAAGCTTGCAGTACTCTCCTCGTCATCAGGAGAAGTACACCTTTCTAAGAGCTCCCCCTTCGGGCGGCTCTCCCATCCTCCCCGCTTCGGCATCTGACTGAGCGGAGCAGTCAGCGCTGCCAGGTTCCGTGTGGTGGCTTTGCTCCGGCCTGGTCCCCGCAGAACTAGGGTACAGATCTGGGAGTCCTCTCTGGCGCTCCCTTTCTATGTTCTCTATACAGCTCCCCCTTCAGGTGGCTAGTATGAACCCGTTCCGTTACTCCCCTTGTTTTTGGTGCGTAGCGATGACTTCCGTCTCTGCCGATTTTCTCTTGCAGAACGATGACCCGCTGGTAGCCCTTCGGGCCTCGACGTGATCTCCGCCACTCCTCCCTGCGGGTCGAGGGGTGCCTCCTTCTGGTCGTCAGCATCAACCAAGTACGGCAGAAGCTCTCAGTGTTGGACGACTTCCCCGTCAATGAGTATTCCGGGCAGGGGCAGAAGGAGTTCCCATTCAGGTACAAACGGCCTTTTACTAACCCCTCTTTTGTGTTTAGTGCCGGCCTGTCTGGAAGGACTTCGGGCATGGCCCTTTAGAGAGGCTCCCATTCAGTCGGTCTAATCCCGACTAACGTCTCCGAGACCGACTGAAAGGGAACGTCTAGGTTACTTGCGTAACCCCACGTTCCCTGAATAGGGAACGGAGACGTTACCCTGCGCCATGCCCTTGAAGTCATGGATCTGAGGTCGCTGGGAGGTAAGTAGGTCCAGCTCCTCGGAAAATTCCATAGTGGTAGCGTAGGCATGCCCGGCTTTATACCCGGCTGATTGCTAATCAATCACCTACGCCTACAAATTAATTTGCCCATTGATATGTTCGGCTTTCGCTCCCACGGTGATTCGCTCCCATTCAGTCGGTCTAATCCCGACTAACGTCTCCGTTCCCTATTCAGGGAACGTGGGGTTACGCAAGTAACCTAGACGATTCCAATATCAGGGATGAAATGCTAGAGCTACACAAGGCAGGAATTGGCTACAAGACCGTCACCATGAAGCTTGATGAGAAGGTAACAGAGGTTCAGACACAAATTACAAAACACAAAGTAACTTTCGATTTCCCTCACTTCCAGACCCCCAAGTAAGACTGAGCTCATGAGAATGGTGAGGAACCAGGCAAGAATTATTCAAGAGGATCAATTGTCCTGAAGGCAGCTGAGACCTGAGTCACCAAGAATACAAATGGTAAGACACCACCCAGAGAAAAACCTAAACCTGAGGTTTGATGATTGTACTGGAGAAAATGTGTTCAACATGTTCAAAGACGCAATTAATTTATTAAATGTGAAGAAAAGGCCTTCTTTTAATGCAGCAACGTCCATTTTTCTTTTGATATTTGCCGCCAGTTTATCAGGAACTGATGATTTTGTTCTCTTTATTCGCAAAAAATTTGTGCCACATTCCATTTTTGTGCAGGAATTTAATTAGCATCATTGGATGGAAACACGGATAAGGAAACTGGTTCTTATGGTTATTATGGAAAAACTAATAATAGATTATAGAATTCAACTAAAAGAATTCTATCCAAGTTCTTGACTATTTATTTTAAATTTGTTTCAGGTCAATATTCTATTAAAGTTTTTTTTTAAACAGCTTAATCACCATTATTATAGCTGTTTTGTTATCAGATAAATCTCAGACTACCACTTGTCTCAGTGATGAGCTTTCACTGTGTTCATACCACTGTCATCTGTTCATTCTTAAGACTCCAATCTTTCAATAGTCTTTGGTGCAATTACTTCATCTGATCTTCTGCACAAGAAGGGCTTTGAAGACTTTTGTTTCAAGGATTCCACACAATAAGATGAATCTCAATCTTAAGTCTTTACATTTTGAAATACTTTCGCAGTCGAAAATGTTTTGTTACCTATAAGAACCTTGCCTTGTTGAGGAAGCATCATCACTCATATTTCTTACTCCTCCAAAAGATGAGCCTCCACCAGGAGCCATTAAATATTATTGAGTGCTTATCAGCCTCTCATTCGCCACATTTTAATCCAAGATGCAAATTAAATGTGTGAGCAAAACTGGAATTTCACATAAAATGTTTGCGAATACAGCACCGTTTTCAAGGTCCAAGAGTCCAAGAGTCACTTCCTGGTAAACTGGTGCCAAATATCAAAATGAAGTTGTGTTAGGAGAAGGCCTTTTTCTGTATATAACAACTTACTTGCATCTTAGAACACGTAGATGAAATGCAATATGTCCAGTCATGTCATTTTGCTTTTGGAGGTGTAGCCTTTCAGTGAAAAGGTTGTCAGTTCAAGGCTCGCCGATGAGTTTGCATGTTTTTGTCATGTTGTGTGGGTTTCCTCTGGGTTCTCCGGTTTCCCCCACAATCCCCAGAACATGCGTCTCGTTAATTGAATGATCTAAATTCCCTTAGTGATGTTGTTAAACAAGTTTCGGGAGTAACACCTGCAGATAATTAGCCATGGGTGGTCCTCCCAATCTTGTCAGACATCCCCTTTATAAGCAGTCAGTTTGATCTGTTGTCCTAACGACAACAGTAAAAAAAACTCTCCACCTCCCCTTCATATGTGCATTTGTGTGCGTGCGCGCATGTATGTATGGGGGGAGGGGGTCCTTTGGGTTTCCGTCTTTCGCAAAACTCGAAGCCCTCCTTCGGACAGCTTGCCAGGTATGCTTTTTACACGCCAATATTGCTTGCGCAACCGGTGTGCACTCATGAAATGCAAAAGGCTGTGGTGAGAATCAGCACCTCCACATATGAGGCCATGGTACTTATCCAGAAAAAGGTGGAAGGATCCCTCTGATTTTGTGACGTGATCCTGCCCCAAGTGGAGGAGAATCTTGGGATCTTGTTCACAAGTAAGGGGACTATGAGACGAGAGATTAACAGATGGATTGGTGCAGTAGATGTACCGATCCCTTGTGGTGAAGGAGCTCTTGGTCATGACCGAAGAAATGACATCCTGGACGCAGGGTGGATGGGCGCTTGCTTATAGCTACTGCTCCTCCATATTAAGAGAAGCCAGCTGAGGTGGCTCAGGCATCTGTTTTGGAAGCCTTCTGGATGTCTCTCTGGGGAGGTGTTTTGGGCATGTCCCTCTGGGAAGGGGCCGCAGGGACAGCCTGGGACACATTGGAGAGATGTGTCACAGCGTCTCTCTGGATGAACTGGAGGAGGTGTCTGGGGAGATGGACTCCTTGCTAAGACTGCTCCCCCCGCGACCCGACCTCGGAAGAAGAAGAAAATTCCATATAAGACTGAATGTGTGTGTTGCCCTGCTGTGATGTACTGGTGACCTTTCCAGGGTGTACCACCACCTTTGGCCAAAGTGCGCTGGAGTTCCAGCAGACCCCCGTGACCCTGAAAGCGAGCCAGCAGGAAAGAAAATGAATGAATGAAAACACCAATTTCAGAATCTCATGAATGCAGTGGACATCCAATCCTATTCTGGACCAGTGAGTATATTCCCTTTCTTATGAGGGAGCGTTTAGGTTCCAGTGGAGCGGGACTCTTGAGTTTCTGGACTTTTACAGTACGTAAAAAACTGTCCATGGTTTAATCCCATGGAACAAGTGCTTGAAACTGAATTATTCTATGTGCAACCGTTTCAAAGTTTATGATCAAATGCTCCAAGTTCTCCCATCGTTTCAACATTTTAAAAAAGAGATAAACATCTGAAAAGGTGACATCAACACAGAAAGAGAAGTGGCTTTCAGTGTCGTCTGCTTACAATGCTTCAGCCTTTTAAAGCAATGAGCAAATCTCATGCAGGCTGCTAATGCGATAAGCGATTCTGTGCAGGTTGTTAATGTGTGCTGAGAATGAATGTACTCCTATAATTATGGCCCTCTTAAAATGTCACAAACATATGATTACAGCCTTTAGTGCACACAATAAAGATTTGCACTTAATAAAGACCCCACAGCTGTGTGCTCATAAATCAGCAAAGTTACTGAGAAGCGAAGTGTGGAGGGGAGCGTTCTTTGATTCTTTTGCGCTGCCTCCTCTGGTGGAGAGAGTTCAGGTTACCACTGTAAACAATCCGACAGATTCTCTTCTACTGGACAACATCGAGCAGCTCTAAGGGGGAGCATGCACATGCGCCCCCTGTTGCTCCCCAAAATAAACAATGTCTCCATTTCATACAAATAGGATTCAATAGGATTTCACTTAATATAAAGGGATTAAAGTTAACATAACTCACCTCCAGCTGAAAATGTACCCAAGATAAGCTCATCATTAGTTCTCTGTCCATGTGTTCTAACCTGTGTGTTTCCCTTCTGTTGATCACTAGGAAGATTCTTTTTGAAACTTGCTTTACAGACTAAAGTTTCCAGGTAGTTTTCTGTATTTGCATAGTATACCAGTTCCACAGAATCACAAAGTCAAACTAACCTTTTTAGATGTCATGACCATAGATGAAATTATGTTTGACTCATTTTCGAAACCAGTTTTCAGGAGAAAATCAAGGAAAAGTATTATTTTTCACACAGGGTTTGGGTTATTTGGGGTGTTCCAAATATTTTTTTTTCTTCAAATGTCGCAACAAATCCCAGTCAGCACATCTGGTAATCATCTGGCACTGGCATGCAGTATGTGGCCAGAATATATGTATTTTTTTTTATTATTTGATTTTCAATTAATAAGGAATGCAATATTCAGTGCATTTTATCAGGGGTTTATACAGAGGTTTATTAACATCTACGAACTCGCGGCTTTATTTGTGGGTGACTTTACCCAACCTAGTTGTGGAGTTGACAATAATGGAGAATGGGGAATGTCACTTCTTTACAGTTTTTTTGACAGTTAAGTGACCATCTCTCATATTTACCATGAAAAAAGTTGTAAATACAACACCAAGTAGGTATGAAGCAGCCCCACTGAAGATGAAAATTATATTAAAAAGTGATATAAGATAGAAATTCTTTTTGCAATTATTTGTATTTGCTTTTGAATAGAAAATTATATACATGAATAATTGCCCAGATTGTCTGGTCATAGTTCCCTGTGGAACTTGTGCCATGCAAAAGTAGCCAGAATTGGGATTTCTCCTGCAGGTGGTGGGGCATATCTCAATAAGTTTACATACCAACTTTACATACAAACTTTGGATTTCTTGGCTATTTTTCAGAATTTTGAATGAAGAATACACACTTTTTTTTCCCACTCATACTTGTGTTGGGTGGAGCCATTTATTGTCAAAAGAATCAGTTCACTCTTTTTAAAGAGGTTTCAGAAGGGAAAACAGAAGGTTTCCAAATGACCCTGATCAAAAGTTTATCCACCCCAGCTCTTAATATTTTGTGTCCCCCCTTAAAGATCAATGAGAGCCTGAAGTCTCTTGAGGTAGTTGTCAATGAGGTTCTTTATCTTCTCTGTTGGTAATGCAGACCATTCTTTTTGGCAAAAAGCCTCAAACTCCTTAAATTCTTTAGCTGTGTTGCATAAACTGCACTATGAGTTCTCCCCAGAGTGGGTCAATGGTATTGAGGTCAGGAGACTGAGATGCCACTCCAGAACCTTCACTTTGTTCTGGTGTAACCAGTGGTGAGTGGACTTGGCCTTGTGTTTTGGATTGTTGTCGTGTTGGAATGTCCCCTGTGCAGCTTCCGGGTTGATGAGTGCACACTTTCATCCAGTATCCTTTGATAACATGCTGCATTTATACTTCCATCACTTTTGAAGTGCCTTTGGAGCTCAAACATCCCCATAATATCAGTCACCATATATCAGTGGGGATGGTGTTCCATTTGTTTTGACTTCTCTTCAAATGATCAACCATCATTATGGTTGTTATCAAAAGTTTGATTTGTTTCTCATCACTCCAAATAACCTCATTTGAGAAATCTTTGAGCTGTTTGTAATGTAAGCAGGCTACTTTGGAGCATTTGCGTAGTATCGGCTTTCTTCTGGCAACTCAATCATGCATCCCATTTTTCATCAAGTGTCTCCATACTGTACCACATGAAACAGCGAGACCCAGAGACGTCTGTATTTCAGCTGAAGTTATTTGTGGGTTTCTCTTTGCATCCCTCACAATTTTTCTGGCATTTGTAGCAGAAATGTTAGTTGGTTTCACCAGAATCCCCCACTTTCTACTTCTTCATCAGAGTTTGAGCACATTTGATTCTCAGTTCCTTGTATATCTTTTTATATCCCTGTTTCATACAGTTCAACTACCTTTTCCCCATCGCTCGGAAATGTCAGCCCCTTACTGGATGAAGGAGGCAAGAGTTTATCAGTAGACAAGAAATTCAGAAACATTTTTGTGTATGTTATCAGGCCAAAATCACTTTTGATCAGTCATTTGGAAAGTTAACACAGTTGTTTGACAAGAAATGGTTTCACCCAAATACTAACTAAAAGATTCTTTCAGGAGTTCGAATATCTGGATTAAGTTTGTAAGCGTGTGTGCCGGGTACGAATGCGCAGGCTTGCTGTCTTGCTCGGATGCGTCCGAGTAAACCCCCATGAGAGGTGAAGGGGAGGAAGGTGGGAGAGATGAAGCTGATTCAGACTGAGTCAGGGAACAGGAGGAAGGAACAGCTTATATGGAAGAGGGTTGATGGAATAATTGAAGTAGGTGTGGCTCCTCCTCCCGAAAGACGTTTAATAAACTGTATTTTGTGTTATCTTCTGAAAAATGGCCAAGAAATCAGAACGTTTTCCAGGGTGTGTAAACTTATGAGC
Source organism: Danionella cerebrum (assembly GCA_007224835.1). NCBI lineage: Eukaryota > Metazoa > Chordata > Actinopteri > Cypriniformes > Danionidae > Danionella > Danionella cerebrum. The sequence continues at coordinate 53,580 of SRMA01026557.1, read as the reverse complement.
ACAACTGTATCATGAGACATCATTATTGATTAGATAATGATTATTTTTTTATAAGGATGTCTGTTCTTCATTTTGATTAGTGTGAATATTTCAGCACATGAAAGAAAAGCCTGGTGTCCTTGCAGTAGTTGGTGTCACAGGAGATGTTAAAACAAATGATGAAACAGGAGCCTGCTGAAGCGGCCTGCAGAGATCGTATTAGTTGCTGCGTTCATCGATCGGTTCTAGCACTTAAATTTCAAGCGTGACAAAACTGTAGGCAAATTAATTGTTCGGCAGAATATTACACATCAGAGTACATTAATCCTCTCCAGAGCTGCACGCCAGATGAATACTAATAGAGCTGCCAGACGCCTCTCCTCTGTCTGCTGTGCGTCCATTCGCTCCTCTCTCCTTTTGTTTCCTTGCTTTTTCATATCCTCATTGTTTTTTTTCCCCTTGTCTCCTTCTCTCGTCTTCCTCATTTAACTGCTTGTGACATTAACTGGCAACGGTCTTCATTAATATTCATGTATTCTCCCAATACCAACCCAGTGACTTCTTTTTGTTACTAGTGTTTGCTTCCAGTGTTTCCGTATAGAAATCAAATGAAAGTCATTCAGAATCACTTATGTATTACATTTTATGATGCAGCGATTAGTTCATCAAGTAATACGGGGAGTTTTTTGATAAAGATGGCATTTTAAATTCATGAAATCAAATCTGAATCCCAAGTGTGTGTGTTTTCAATGCAACGGGTGCTAAAAACGACTCACTCTCGCTTTCACACTCCTCCTTTCCTCTTCTACTTTTCCAGAAAGCCATCCTGGCTTGTCCAAACATGGGAGCGATTCTCACATTTCAGACCCCCACCTTGTCTTGTGGCAGGGTCCTGGTCAGAAATGCAGGTTGGACGATCTCAGAAGCCCCCGAAAGGAATCGAATTACAATTCCGAGACATTGAGAGAAAAGCAAAATGGGATTTGAAAGTGGCCCCTGTTTCTTTAAGCTGGATTTAAGTGATCAAAGTTCCTTGTAAGACAGCCATTGTTGGTATTGAGTTACTCTAATGGCTGCCATGTGCTACTGCCGACGGCCCGATTCACCCAGGTCTCAAGGGTGGCAGTAGAAGGAGTATGGGCTAAAACCAGATGCCTTGTGAACTTTCCGAGCAAGAGCTGCATTTTTACTCCGGATTGGCTCCAGATTTTGATCAAGAAGTCCAGCGGGTCTCTCAAGACCACGCCAGCCAACAGCACCCCCCTCTCTCTATCACTTATTCACTGATGCGTGGCTTCCCCATTCCCACTAAACTGCAGGAGACACAAGTGACAATAAAAGTCAAGCACTCGGTGGTTGCCGGAGTCCTGGCTGGTTATTAGTATGTAAATGAAATCATCACAGCTGTTCTGTGCGGAGAGAGGGGGAGCGTGGAGACAACGAACCCTGCATTCTGATGCTGTCTCCTCAACAACCAGCAGGCACTGGCCACCTCTTCCACACCTCACTGTCAATGCGCCATTAATGCAGGCAATTAAGTTATCGCTGAAAGGTAGGGGTCACGTAATTGGAATGAAAAGCAAATGTTTTCAATAAAAAGCAACAAAAACCTGGATATTATATAAATATCCTTCAAATCATTCCTCAGTGCTATGAGTACATCACCGACAAAATTTGTGTAATACAAAATTCCCAAAACACTTTTCCATATTAGAGTTTTTTGTACTCTATGGCAACACGATGGAACTTTTATGCTCAAGGGCTCCCCCTAAAGTTATGATGCGGCATTGGCTGTAACAAGCATTTCAGGATTTGATTATTTTGGACATCTGTTGTTATCATTTTTAATTGTTATCATTATGATTTTACAAGAAACCAAATCTGTCCACTGTAACTGTAAACTACACAAATTCATAAAACATCATCAAAATTAACACACTTTTAAATTTAACCCTTTTAAAAAAGTCTGGGTATTTTTGAGCGTACTTTACAATTTGCTCTAATAAACACACCTGAAATTTTACAGAAAAATTTTATTCAGAGTATGAAATTTTGTAATTTTTTGTAATTTTGTACTTTTTATGCTTTACTTGTCCAACAGTCAGTGATTTATGAAGTAAAAGTACTGATCAAAGATAAAGTAACTGCTGTAAAGTTTACTCAAGGATCTCCCTGCGATAGACTTTTTTTTTTTACAATAGGTACATTTTATTTCTCAGTTTTGTCAAACTTAAGTTTTGAACAATAAATAAAAAATACAGGGATGAAAACTCTGAAGCGATGTGCTCGGGCCTGTTTAAAGTTGAACTGCTGCATTTCATACAAGTTGCAAATGTGAAATAAAGCTGCAAGCAGCGATCAAAGGGCTCGAGCCCCTTGTGATGGAAATACAGACATTCAGATACAGAAAACCCATAGTTTCTCCATTACAGTCTTTTCCATTGCATTCAAGAGTGTACAGGCCCAAGGTTAGGCTGACCTTAGTTCAAAAGACTCACTCGCCCCCACAACTCCTGAAAGCTGAAGTCAGCATTTCTTGCTAAAAGTACATGATGTCCCATGTCCCCCCTCTTGTAAAAGTGAAACTTCGTTCACAACCACCGATCTGAAATGTATAAAAACCCTGAACAAACTGCCATAACTTTGTGACTGGTTGATGACTGATCCCCGTGTCATGTTTCTTTCCTCGTCGCCTCTGAGATCTCAGAAAAACTTCGTCTCGAGACAGAAAGGAACAGAGTCCTTCCATCACACACCTCAGGTGACCCCTTGGGCACTATGCCACTATGACCAATCTTAATTTCCGCTATGTATTCAAGGGAGAGCTCATTAACCTTGGTAAAAAAGTGGGAGCCAAATAATTAAAACCAATATAAAATTTGGTTACCATTAGGTGGCGCTATGAATTAGAACAAATATTGTTCCGTTATAGTTTAGAACAATTTTTTTTCTCTTATAGTTTAGAACAATTTTTTTCTCATAGATCAAAATTGCTGTACATTGTTAAATGCTCTGTTTCCTGTGGCCATATGGTGGCATTATAACTGATAATGTAGGTTGCTATATTGATGTGTTCGGGCATGGTATCTTAACACATGTGGCAAGTTTCACTCTGATCGTGCTTTGTTTGGATGAGTTATTAACAACTTCCGGCTTCATGGCGGAACATCGAAATTCAACATCTTCTACTAATTCAAAAAAGCTTTGCAAAGGCCTTTAGATGAGACTGCCAGAGTTTGATGGTGATCACAGGAAATCTTTGGAGATCTTTAAAATACAAGGTCTGGAATTGTACTAAATTGTACAAAAAATATAAAATAACTGACTTCTTGTCGGCTTTGGAAACTTGCTTCATTTTGTAGGGTTTGGAGACTTGCATTTTTTGTAGGGTTTGTATAAATTTCAGCATGTACTGAACTTCCCACTTTGAAATAGAAGTATAAGCATATTTCATCTTACCACTAGGTGGTGTTATAACTAACACTGTAGGTTGCTGTATAGATTTGTTTAGACATGGACTTTTGACATGCATGGAAAGGCTGAAGACGGTCGGATATTTCATGACTTTTGACATGCATGGAAAGGCTCAAGACGGTCTGATATTTCACGTTATTAACAACTTCCTGTTTAGAGAGGAAGGCCGTCATGTGCAGCTACTTTAAGAAATTCAAAAAAGCTTTGCAATGTAACATTCCATATGCCTTACGATAAGACTGATGGAGATAAAATGTCTATGAGGACATGCGTATGATATGAGCAAAATATTTAATATTAATTTTTTTTGTAAAATAGCAATCCACTTCCTGTGGATTCTGGGATTGCGATACATAATATTTAAATATGGTACCCTACACATGTTTGCCGAATTGTTTTCACACAAACAAACTGTTGAAATGTATTAGATGGCGCTATCAAGCCCTTATGTCACTTTTCGAACCACAATCAGGCATAAATTTTCACGTGTTGTGAAGAGTGTAGGGAACTCTGTGACTATGAACAATAATTACTCTGAGCAATTACAAAAAGCTTCTACGCAACTTCGGTGCTTGGATTGGCCCATTCCAATTTACCGTTCTTCTTTTCTTCTTCTTCTACTTTCGGCTGTTCCCAGTTTAGGGGTCGCCACAGCGAATCATCCGTTTCCACCTAACTCTGTCCTCAGTATCCTTTACTCTTGCACCAACTACCTTCATCTCCTCTTTCAGAACATCCATATATCTCGTCTTTGGCCTTCCTCTTGACCTCCTGCCTGGCATCTCCATCCCAACATCCTTCTACCAATATAACCACTATCCCTCCTCTGCACAAGTCCTTTCCAATTCCAATGTACTGCACCTTGCAGTAATCAATAGATTTAAGGAAGGAGTGGCTTACTCTTTCAAAATAACCACCATGTCAGATGTAGGGATTATTACCCAAATTAATACGTTACATCGAGCCATGGAGGAAATCTTTTCTTAATGGTACGCATCTACACTCAGACTACTTAATGCTCAATTCAGATTTTTTTGTGCATTTGTTCACGTAATAAAATACTTGACTTGTCTCTATCGTGTGTGTGAACTAAACTCTAAAAAATTGAATTGGGAAAAATTTGGTGTTCAAATTGGAACCCCTCTAAAATACTATTGGACATAATGATGTCTGCTAAGCTAATACTAAACGCACAATCGACAGATCTGGGAATCTAAAATGGTAAACATTAAGTATTGCCTAGGATGGGCTTAGAGAATGGAAAAAGTTTCTTTAAAGACAATGAAATCAAAAATATATATGTAATATTCATATATGCTCAAATTGCTGCCACAAAGACAACAACTGTATAATTTTCTTTTTGTAGCTGGAATAAAATGTTCTTTTTTTTTTCCAGACGGTAAACAAATGCATTCCCTGAAAACTGATTTCAGCCCCAAATGAAAGAGTTGGAGGTTTCAGACCTCAGATGAAATTGTTTCCATATCTGTGCCATGTTTTCAGTGTCCATCTGCCACGACTCCTGCATGGACAGCCAGCACAAACACAATGAGTAATTCTCTCCAATCGCTCTCATAAAACCTGTCGCTCCTGCTCCATCAGCCCCAGAAGCAAATGTCCCACTGGCATGTTTGGAAGAGTGGGAAAATATCTTGTTTCGGATCATCCACTTGAGGATAATAATTAGGCCGCTGTAGTGGAAAACGTTACAGACTGGGAAAAAAAGTAAAAGCTTTGATAATACATAGTGGATTGAAATCGAGGCGGTAAACTTACGTAAAAAAAAGAGCTCTCCATCTAAATAAAGAACTGCTTTTCAGCTCGGCCCATCTCTGGCTGGTAAATAAATAATGCTCTACGATATAGTCGACAGGCACAATGTCAGATTGTCTGCTATTTAAATGCATAGAGGTGTGATGAGTGAAACATATGGGAGATTTGAGAGGGAGCACCGTTTCCAGATCAATCCAGCCGTTGCTGTGTGCAGTGTGCATTTTGTCTGCCTCTGACGAACTAATCCTTCCATGTGTGACAGGTTTTATGTAAAAATATGCTAAGATACCATCTCGGTGCATCTGTATCACTTTGTCTGCCATGATTCATTAAGCTAAATTTTATGACGTGTGCTCTTTGAGTCTGAGAATTTATGGATAGATGTCTCGTAAAATTCCATCACGTCAACAGCATTACTCTTCATTCGCAGGGCTGTATTTATCGCTCTCTTTCATCCAAGGAACTTCGAGCTAGCTTATGAAGGTTTCTAAAGCACTTCGGTCATAAAAACGACTGTGTTTACATAAGCGCCAAAGTTTAATTGCTTGCGCTTCCGTCTTTAAAAGTGCTTATGCAAAGCGTGTAAGGAAGTGTGTTCTGTGGTCTGAATTGTTTGATAAAAAGAGGTTTCCAGAGCGAGGAGCTTTGTTTGTTCGCTTCACCTTCCCTCCTACACTCCGTCTCCCCCTGTGATTAAAAAAACATCATCAGCATCTCATTAGCACTGATTTGCATAGTAACAGCATGAATATTGTGAGTGTGTTTCTGGGGGTAGGGGTAACTTAATGAATGCGACAGCCTCTTCTGTTTAACTAATTTTTATGCCTCATCCATATTCAGATGACTCTTGGAATCAGACGGCGATTAAACTTTGTGATCGCACCTGAATCCTGAACCAGAAGAGCTCTTCAATAGCATAAGAATGCAATATTGACCAAAAAAAAACAATCAGACCAAAAACAGGATGTTACAAAATGAAAGAATAAAACATGTAAAGGCCATTCCGGAGTCTGAGTTTCCTTTTTTCATTACCATTTTTGTCAGAAAAATATTTGCTGCACACAGATCTTACACATTGTGAAAGTGTTGCATGGAATATCTAGAATCACAAAAGGTAAAAGTAAAGGTACACCTTCAAGCGTGGCTTCTCATAATCTTACTTTTACAAGCAGAAAAGAAGAAATTTGAGAGGCTCTGATCCCGAGTGTGAAGAGGAAAAGAGCTGTGGGAATATAGTAGAGTAAAAGAATCTGTTCTAAATATGACTCAAAGTAAAAAGTCGCTCTTCTAAAACTACTCAAGTGTAGTGACTATTACACTGATAAATGATTTCATCTCATATCCTACAAACTAAAAATGTAGCTCACATCAGAGCCATTCTTAAGGGTGTTTCTAAGCTAGATAGAAATAGATGGGAGGTAAAGAGAGAGAGAGAAAGAGCAAGCTGGTGAAAAATGGTGGAGAGAAAAAAGAGAGGGAAATAGAAGAGAGACGGTATGATTGAAAAGAGGGAGAAAGTGAGAGAGCGAGAGAAAACAAAAGATAGAAATACAGGAGAATGAGGTATAGATAGAGTGAACGTAAAGAAAGAGATCGAAAAGGCTGCTAGCTAGCAACACTTTTGACTATTGTTTGCATGCTTTCATATGTAAAAGTCTCTACACACCAATGCAAATGAATCTTCAGACGGCTTCTCAGCAGAGTGCTCTTCCTCTGGGACGAGGAAATATTCATGCAATACTGCTCTTTGCCTGAAGATGCTCACAGGGAAACAGGAAAGAAGACAACGACAGAAAGATATCAAAGAACACATAGAAAAATCCTGGATGTCAAGTGGGTTATACTTCTCACCCTTGTGACTCGAATGCCCTTCAGCCGGATTCAGACTCTGATCTGTCTTCAGGTTAGATTTAATTTTATATTATTTATTATATCTTTTTTCATTTCAAACAAGAGAGTGGAAAATGCAGAGTGGAGTGGAGTTTACTGCCATCTGAAGTGGAAGACATTTTCTGCTTTAGTTGTATCTTTAAGCATTTTTCTGATACTGGAATTATTATTAGTATCTATGGATGCATTTGTAATATCACATGACTTTCCCTCTGCTCACAATTTGAATTTGTTCACATTTGAAAAGCCTGTGACCAGTTTAAAAAAAAAACACACAATACTTGCAGTGTTAGGCACTCCTGGTTTGTCCATTTTTTCCCCAAACCGTGACATCCGCCACCCAGGTTATTTTACAAAAAGCAATAAGTTCAGCAGTGCAAAGAAGATGAGGGGCTTAGTAGGTGGAAAAATGCCGGCTGTCAAAAGTTTTGAATCGTTTTAGAATCATTGGTGGAGTAAAGAGTACTGGAATATCAAACTCAAGTACCATTACTTGCCAAAAAAGTATAGAAAGTAGAGTAAAAGTATCTGTTCTAAATACGACTCATAGTACAAGTAAAAAATAGCTCTTCTAAACTAGTGAGTTTCACATCAGAGCCATCTTCTTAAGGGGGTTTCTAAGTGAGACAGAAATTTTAGACAGAAAGAGGTTAAAAGAGAGAGGAAGAGAAGAAAGAAACAGAAAGAGCAAGAGGGAGAGAAAAGGAGAAGAAAGAGTGAAAAGGGAGAGCATAAAAGAAAAGAGACAGATACATAGCATGAAGAGAGTGAGAGCCAGCTGGAGGAAAAAGAGAGGAGAGAAAAAGAAAGAAGAGAGAGGGAGTGAAACAGAAGAGACAGATAGATTGAAAAGAGAGAAAGTAGAAGAGACAGAAAAACTAAGAGAACAAAATATATAAACACAGGAAAATGAATTAGAGAGAGTGGAAGTAAATAAAGAAAGAGATAGAAAGAGAGGGGGAGAAAAAGAAAATAATAGAGAACAAAGAAAAAGTTTGAGAGAAAGAAGAGAGGAGCAAGAGCGAAATATAGAGAACGAGAAAGAGTGATATAGAGAGCACAAAACAGTGGAAAGACAGAAAAAAGAGAGAAAGACAGAGAATAACGTCTACGAAGTTAAACATTCAAATAATTTCCCTGACGATTGAAATGATAAAATAAAATAAATAAGCTGTTTTTGCAAAATAATTTCCTTTTCTACTGATTGTATTTATGTGATGGTATTGGACTGGTTACATGCCCTAGATCTCATTTTGGGGGGATCATTTCTTTGTATGCAATTTGATTGGAAAGGTGCCAATCCCTGTCGAAAAAAAAACGTAGTAATAGCAGGCTGATAAAAAAGTAGTGCAGTAAAAGTACACGTACAGATGTAAATGTAAAAATATACGTTTTTAAATCTACTCAATACATTACAATTTGTGAGAAAAACTGCTCAATTACAGTAATTTGAGTATTTGTAATTAGTTACTGTACACCACTGATAATCATTTGATGAAGAAAAAACAGAATCAGCAATTTTCCTGCTGACCACAGTCAATAAAGTCCAGTAGAGATTCCCCAAAGTCATCGGGAGGCGAAAGGAGAGACAGTGAGACGCGGCTCACTTGATAACGCCGCACTTCGTAGCTATGAGTCCAATATCTGCGTCTGGGTTCTGACACCATTTTAATGATCAATTAATGATTTAATATCGATGTTGTCTGTTTTGTATTTTGAACAATTTAATTTAAAAAGAATTAAAGGATTATATTGATTATATGGATTTGTAGCGTTTTGTAAAAAACTAGGGTCATGTAGTTATCGCATTTTGCGGTGAAAAAAAGACTTTTTAAAATAAATCTTTAAATATTAAAATCAGGATTTTTCATTTTTAAGTTCATTTGACTTTGAGGAGCTTAATGAAAGTTTGGAACAGAACATTTAGACCGCGGGAGAGCATTCCCTTTGAAAAACATTACCCATCATTATGTTTTAAATGAGCCTTGGGCTCAACCATAACTATAGCAGTATACGAGTTGAAGATATACAAAGGCCATTCCCTGCAGCTTTTGGTGCTTTTTCATAGAACACAAACGAATAATTCCTGAAGTAGTTATTTAAAGTTGCTTCCTGATGCTCCATGTCCAAAGAGGAAAAGGGTAATCTACATTTAACCAGAGATAGAGGTCTTCATTGATGCAAACTATAGCTGGAATCGATGGCTTGTTTTGTCTCATTAAAGAGTGAAGGCTACAGTTCACATAATTTTATTATGTCTTATTGTTAAAGAAAACGTCTTTATTTGTGCTCTTTAGCAGCAAAATTTCCATTAAGTTTCTGGTTTGATCTCACACAGAAATAACCTAAACATAAAGTTTTAATATAGGTTTTCATATACATATTTTGTTTCTGATAGACTGTAATAATTATTTATCTAGAAACTGCATTAAGACAATACAGAAAACATTGTATTTGGTGGTTGTGACGGTGAATGTAGATGTGTATGAACTGTATGCAGGGCTGGACTGTTAATCTGGCATATCGGGCAAACGCCAGTGGGCCGACACACTTGGGGACTGGTCGAAAGAATATGATTTTTTTTTGGCCAATGGTCGGTCCATTAAGCAGGGACATTGGTCCATTGGTTCATTTTCCATACTGACACTGGGCTGGCCTAATCTTCTCTTTACAGGCTCCACCCCCTTCTCTGTTTCTTGTGTCCCAATCCAGGTTCTACAAGCCTTCGGATGGTACTACTGTGGCTTGGGAGGATCCTCCAAAGGCTGCATAAACCTTTGTAAACGGGAGACGGTCTAGCCTCTTATTCTTCTTCTGTTGTGTTTTGGCAGTTTGCTTATAGTGTGTATTAGCGCCACCAGCTGGATCAGTAGTTTGGATCCCGGAATAAGTGAATGAAACGTTCTTGTATTATTAATATTTTTCTTTGAGCAATTATTTTATTTTTGTTTTGTGTCTTTCGTTGCATAATATATAAAATCTTTCGTTGCATAATATATTTTCTAGAGTTTTAGGGTTTATTGTAATTGTTCTATTTTTATTTTTTGTTTGCCTTTTTTTATATTGAATACATTGTATTAAAACAGGCTCTGTATTTTCCTTTTGGTTGCATTGGTCACATTTCCCTCTGGGATTATTTTCTATTATATGTTGTGTGTAATTAAAACCAGACGGGCTAGCTTAATTCTGTTTTCATAAGTTTTATAAACTCCATCTGCTTCTTAAAACATAATGATTCCACCAAAACTTAGCTAACATTTAGTTGACTGTGTGTGTTACTGTTTACAATGAATGTTCAAAATAAAAATATGTTTTACAATTCATCTATCGCTACCAGCATTTAAAGCTCGACTATACTGTCCTTTATTTAAAAACATACATGTTACTTATCCCTTAAGGATACAGGACCCATAAGGATCGTTGTGACTTAAAATACGCCCTTGTGATCTGGGGAATTAGAATGGAGAAGCAAAAGCGCAAGGGCAAGGGGGGTGCAGAGACGTTGCGGGCCAAAAATTGTTGTCTCAACATATGCAAAACTAGCCGAATTATGTAGTGCTGTAGATTCAGTTTCCAAGCCAACAGTACCTGACGACAAACAGGTGAACATAGCACATGGAGGAGAGGTGATGAGCCATGGTGGCCACAGCACCCAGGCAGAGGAACAGGTGTCTTACAGTGAAGTCAAGGAGGGAAAAGTCAAATAACAAAGCATTAGCTATTTTGCATTGATTTTGGTTAGCAGAGTTAACTTATTCAATTGCAACTTTGGCTGGCTATTCTAATGTTAACCCTTTAAAACCCACAATGTCTCAAGAAAAAGTTAGATGATGCCATTTGATTATTGTATTTATTTATTTTATTTTAATAAATCATCTCCCTCTCTGTCCTTATATATAGTCAAGTCAGGTTAAAGCCTGGGACAAACAAAAAGGGCCGACCAATTGTAATTTTTTTTCCAACCCTAGCTGTATGTGAATCTGGAAATGACTTGAAATTGTAAAAAAGAAATTGGAAATCAAAAAAAGACAAACCATTATACATTTCTTTCTTTTCCACTATCTTCATACAAAAAAGAACTGACCATGTAAATGTTTCGGGAAAACGTGTAGACATCATAGCTTTGCATCTGCTCTCACTTTTTGGCAATTGTTAAATTCCATAACACGCCAACTTACATGTGATACTAATTTCACATTTTCGCAGATCCACACTTCTTTTTTATTGTACTAGTTAGTTCTAAATTGTTGCCTGTAGAAATTCTGAGGCACTGTGAGATTAATAATACAGAGAAGAAATATGTACATGAACATGTACAGTGCTAATATGTGAATATAAAGAATACAGGAGACCTATATGGCCAATTTTGTGGCATATATACTTCATATAGGTTTCATATATGCACATAAATCCTCTGTGTTGGTTGTCTCATTTAAGAGTGAGGAGTCAAACAATAATTATTTGTGCTCTCTTGCAGCAATAACAAAAGTTCCATTAAGTTTCAGGTTTGATCGTTAGGTCTTAATGAATACAGTGATCGGTGAGTTAAATGTGCAATATTATTTCTATTAAAAACAACTTTAAAAAGTGTGTTTCCAAACAGTGGCTCTCTCCTTTTTCAGAAAAGGCTCTGTTTATAGATAGAATAAATGTCACTGGGGACAAGGTATTTCCTTTTAAACCATTGAATTTCAGCTCTTGTTTAATGCATCACAACCAGGGTTGGACCATCTGCATATAACTCGTATGGGGTATGTTTTTGCTAGTAGGTTTCACAACAGCTCCATCATAAGATCCCACACTTTTCTTAGTTTAAAACCCCTTTAAGACTGAAATGACACTTTTATTTGATGCACAATATATGAGCCATTTCACCAAATGGGTGCCATTTTCTTGTTGTAAACTTGTCAAATTTTCTTTTTTTTACTTGATTTCAAAAGTGATTCCAACAGCATACATACTTAAGTAAGTTATTTAAAAGGTTTATTAGATTTATAATGAAAAGATGGGTGCCACTTTTTTTTCCTGTTACTAACCCTCTTGTTATTCTTTATACAGTGGTACCTCGAGATACGAATGCTTCAAGTTATGAAAAATCCAAGATACAAAAAGTCTCTTGGGAAATATTTTGCTTCGAGATACGAGAAAAATTCCGAGATACGAAAACACAAACAGTTCTGCTTTATTAACCACTTGTTAAGTCGGGTCCTGGCTCTCCACTCTCTCATTGATAGACAATGGTAAAAGGTGCTGTTACTTTGATCATTATCACACCAAAAACACTTTAAATCAGTTTTAAATCAAGCGAAACATTATGTATAGATTACCAATAATGTGTTATAACAAAAGTTAGAGTCAAGGTGTTGTAAAAGAAATAAAGCATGACCCACAGCCGAGTAAGCCTTCGTTATCAGGGCTGACGAGAACTTTCCAGCTTTGAAGGGGACACCCGGACAGGCACGCCAAGCGGCAGCATTGTCGGGGCAAAAATGCACCGGGACAGCCTGCTCCACTTGGGGAATCGCCAAGTATCCTCTAGCTGCGGCTTGCGCCAGAGTGGGGACGGGGGAGGAGCTTCAGACCCTCGCAGACAGGGGAGCCGGCCAGAATTTCGTAAGCTCTTCATGCACCTTCGGGAAGAAAGGAATCTGCAGGAGGTGGGGAATAGCATCCTGGCGCTTGCCGAAGAACCAATCATCCAGCCGCAAGGGAGCCGATTCAGAGGGCGAAGTACCTCTAAACCGAAAAAAACGAAGGACCTCTAAAATGTAAAACTGGCTTCGAGATACGAAATGTTCAAGATACAAAAGCCATCCTGGAACTGATCAATTTCGTATCTCGAGGTACCACTGTATAAGTTATTTTGGCAAAGAATTCCCAAATACATGCTCATTATGATAGAACCAGGAAATTCAGTTATTAAACTATAGAAAACTTACCAAACTGTGCATTTCTACCCTAGCAAATCAAATTTCTAAAATAATTAGAGTAACAGTATAGTATTTTTTAAATGATATCATCACAAAATCATCAAATATGAAAATAAGAAATTGAGAGGGAGCCTACATTTGCTCTTTCCATGGCATTCTAAAAATTCAAGTGATTCAACTTCCTGCTGAAAAACTGACATGTAAATCCCCCCATTTGGATTTGCATATCAATGCAAAAGAAGTGTTCTTTTAAGAAGATCTTAATCATTATATTTTACGGTAAAGTGTAACATCAGAGACTGGGGACAAGCAATAGTTATTTTAGTAACCTAAGTAACTATCGTTAACGAATCAGTAACTACTGTTATATCTAAAATTCTGTGTTGTCACTTTAGAATACTCTTCCAAGTACAAAGTAGTTCCCTGATAACTATGTGGTACGTATTCAGTAACTACGTATTCAGTAACCATTTAGTAGTTCCCTGTGTTATCACTTACTCTACCAAGCACTAAGTAGTGCCCTGATAACTAAGTGGTAACTCTTCAGTAAGTATTCAGGAGTTCCATGAGAATATATGGATTTTTGACAGATTCATGATACAAGGTGTAGTAAAGGTAAATGTAAAACCCGCACTCAAAACAATAATTATCTGGCTTTCGGGGTAACTACTGATTAGTTACCATATTTTCTCAAGGAACATCTGAAGAGTTATCAGGGAACAACTTAGTGCTTGGTAGAGTATTCTAAAGTGACAGCAGAGAATTTCAGATTCGTTAATGATAGTTACTTAGGAGTTATGTAAATATTCAATTGTTACTGATAGTTAAAGGTAGTTACTACCTTTACTACTTACTGAATAATTGACTGTAACATCCTAGTAGGTAACAAAAGTTTCGGCAGTTACTAGATAGTTACTGGTTAGTTATGTAGTAACTACCACTTAGTTAAGTAAGGAAGAGTTTTCTAAAGTGTTACATCTATTTTTTACTGTTTTTATGTGAATTATTTTTAGAGATGTTCCGATACCATTTTTCCCCTCCCGATACCAATCCCGATACTTGGGCTCAGGGTATCGGCCGATACCGAGTACTGATCCGATACCTGGGTGTGTATCTGTATATACAGCTGTAGATACTACTAGCCCTGTATTAATTGACATTTTATGCATTTTATAATTTAAAATAAATTATTTTATGCTGTGCTTCAGATATTCTCAATATGGCAATGACAATAATCAATATGGACATGAAAAAAAATTAATAGACATACCCTATCTTTGAAATGTGGATACAAGAGAGTGGCAACTGCATACAAGGGCTCTTCCTCGATGGTTGCGAATCGTTTCTTGACGGCCTCAAGAAGAGTGTTTTTCATTGTTTTTATACCAGTGTCCTCCTGGCTCTCACGAGCAAGGTGCCGTATTAGAACTGTAACTGAGGAGATCACTTCCGCTTTTTTCATGTTTGCTTGCGTTGTCGTGCAAAATAACAAAACACAGGGATTCAGAAATATTCCACTTTACAAGCATACCCTCGATTGATTCAGCTATAGACTTGCCAGTGTGCGAGCCACGAAACTCTTTAGCCTGCAGCACTGCACTTTGAAGAGTAAAAGGTGATGGCATCACTGTGTCCAGCTCCAGATGTCAGTAGTGAAGCTGATAGTTCGCACGTCCTTTAGTTTACATGAAATGTGTTCACGCACTGTCTCATATAATTTAGGGAGCGCTGTTTCGGAGATATATTTGCGACCATGCAAATTGTACCGGAGCTCCAAATGTTCAATTAAGCGGCGAAAGCCCACGGCAGCATTTTCGATACTGGTATCGGAATCGGAACAACTCGTAAAAAATTTTTTTTCTATATTTTAAATTGTTAATTTGCAATAAGATTGTAGTACACTTCGCTTAGTTATAAAATGTATTTATAAAGCAATTTTAACGCTTATTTATACATATGAAGTCCCAGGGACAGGAATGGCACTCATTCGGTGGAGAGGCTCAACAGAACAAATAGACTTGTTTTGATCCGAAGTAACAAACTAGTTTAGAGTATTTTCAATAGTTTTTTTTACCTCTTACTCGGGTAAATAATTGGATAGTGAATTTGACCCTTTCTTGGGTAAACATTTTGGATGCTTTACCCACCTCTGTTGGGTTTTGGCAATAGATCTGGTAGAGGACCGTGTGGTTTTGGCACCTTTCTACCCCGTGAGTAGCCAGGCGAATGATGGATGAGGTGAATGAATGAAGTGTGCAGTATTTCGCTGCAGTTGATTACAAACTGACTCTGGGTAACATAATTATTTACACTGATGGAATAATGTCAAATAATTAACATCCGCTCATATACATACCATATAAATCACCAAATCATGTCAAGAATGCTGTTCGGGGAGGGCCAGGGTTGCAGATGGGAATAAAGTTATCATGGTGATACACCTTGTAGAAAAGAAAGGCACTTTGGTGGAGAGAAGGGCAGTGTTTAAGATGGATTACCAGCCTCCAAACATCCACCTTCGCATCTGATTCCTCAACACAGATGTCCTACCTGTTCAGGAAATAAGCCTTGACCGGCCACCGCACACTTTTTCTGCCCTTTTTCCCCAAAATGAGAATTACTGCTGGGAGGCTCTGGACAATTTTATGTAGGGCTGGAGAACAAAAATCAATATTTAATTATCTGTGAGCGTTTGGTGTCACTACATCTTTAGATCTGCAGGGTGGAGTGGACAGGGTCACCGGGCCGGTAAGTGAGTCCGTCAGTGACGAGGCCGTCTCGTCCCAAGGCTCCGATCAGCCTGTCTTCAATCACTGCAGGAGTGATGAGAGACAAGTCATTTATACTTCGGCTTGGAGAAGGCTGCCTTAAGAATGAGGAGCTTACAGTAGGAAGCTGAATGCAGATTGGATGAGAAATATGGAGTATACACCCCACCTAGAGGTAGAAAGTGATGCTTACTGGATTCAAACCCGTTGGCTTGTCCTGGTATATAAAATAGGAAACCTTAGGAAGATTGAAGATAAGCTTTACATTTCTTTTAGTCTTCAATTCCAATTCGCAGATTTTCCTTCAAATTTCATATGGGTTTCAAAAAGACTACAAAGTGTATATTCAACTAATGCAGTGGTACATTTGACAATGGGACAACTATGGGAGTCTATGTTGTGTGGAACCAATCCAGTTAACTTCAGTGCTCGGCATAAATCAGTACAAAAAAAACCTTTAATTTCCCTTCACAATTAACATTTAAAAAAATAGTCTTAGGAGAAAAGCCACATTCAAGACTACTACTTTCTAATTGAACAGGTCACAGGTGTATAACTACAGGCGAATAAGAGTCAATAATTTAAGATTTGTCCAGCAAAATGGTGGCTATAAAAGGTCATTACTTAACAAAGAAAAGCCTTTACCATTTCATGCTCTCAGCAAAGGCTCCCCATGGAAGAAAAATGTCACAAAATCTAAAAAAGGAGATCTTTTCTTTACACATAAAGGTGAGGGCTACATATCCGTCAAAATACTGGAGCAAAAGTGATGGAAAAATTTAAGAATGATGGAAGTGCAACCATCTTAAACAGACATCAGGGAATCCACGGAAGTTAACATCGCGACAGTAGCGTCGTCTGATGAGAAGGGTTGAGGAAAATCAGCATGCAAGTTCAGTGTAGTTAGCTAAAGCAGCAGTAACCCAAACTGGAGTGACAGTTTCGCTGCAGTGGATTGGAATGCATGGGTATCTTCTTCAAAGGAAGTCTCTCCTAAAACCCATGCACAAAAAAGCATGCTTTGAATTTTCCCATGTTGAAGAAGATGAAGGTTACTGGGACTCTGTGATGAGACAAAGCTCTCTGGAAGATCACTGGAAATGATGATTTAAAATGGATTTGAAACTATATGGCGTCGGAAAAAAGTGAGGATTTCAATGAGAAATCCCTGGTGCCTACAGTGAACCATGGTGGTGGCAGTGTCCTTATGAGGGGCTGTATGAGTGCTGCTGGTGTTGGGGAACTGCATTTCATTGATGGTATGCAGCTTGTAGTGCTGGTCCAAAACATACATCTACCAGCATATCGATTCCACCAGTGAAAGATGCAAATCATCAGATGCCACGTTCATCCATATGGTCGTGTCATAAAATACTTGTGGAGATTTACTGGTGTCTTTGCAATAAAAGTAAAACCAAACCCACTTATGCTTCTGTTCGTGATCTGGGATGAGGGGCAAGCCTTGCCTGCTGGGGGCCAGAGGATCATTGCGTTTAATACACTATTAGCGTGACATCTAATCTTCCTTAGGTGGAGGGATGCTGCCCCAACGACTCTGAATCACTCTGGATTCAATTTCCTTGCTTTTTTAATATTTTCCTCTTTGAATGTTCATCTTTTTTCATTTTTTAATGTATGTGCAATATACTTTATGTTGTAGCTATTGACAGCAGATGGGGGTTTTGTTCTGTTGAAAACCCAATGAGCATATTAAACACTGCAATATGTCGCCAACTTGTTTATTCCATGCCAAGACTTGGTGCTGTCCTTAAAAATCATGGTGCTCAAACAAAATAGGAGGGTTTTGGTGTAAATTGGATTATTAAACTTAATTTCATGTTATGGAGTGTGCAATAAAACTCTGCTTTGTGAAATGTTTGAAAATTGTTCTTTTGTTCATTGAGCTACTGATTAAATTTGTCTCTGAGTTTAAACATTTCAGTTGTGATAAATGTACAGGTTTTTTGGTTCAACGAGATATTGAGATTTTCTCACGGCAAAACAATCATTTTCCACCAGTGTAACAAAGTAAATGTAGTTTGTTACTGTACTTAAGTAGCTTTTTCAAGTATCTCTACTTTACAGAAGTATTTTAATTTCGGGTAGACTTTTGACTTTAACTTCACTAAATATAAAAGTCAAAAATCTTACTTTTGCTCAACTACACTTTGCGAAATCAGTCGTTAAGTATGTACGAGCCAAACATAATTGATCAAGCATGTGCGACCCACCAATCAGGGTACAGCGCACACTCTGTTTGAATTGCTTCGGTTGCAGCTTGGTGGTTTTGAATGCCGTTTTTAGAGCACCCGGGACATAATAAATGATGGAACAAATTTCCGAAACTTGTTTCTGTAACGGTTATCTGTAACCAACAGTTTATATTTGGACATTTAAGTACAATATAGTAAAAGAACCTGTGTTTAGAAGTTTTTTTGGTTCTAAAGGAAATTTAGAATCAAGCTTTTGAGCTTATGATCATTCAAGTGTCAACTACAAAAGAGTCTTTTTATATATTGTATATAAATAGTCTCAACAAAAATGATGGTGGTACTTTGGATATTTAAGTACATTTTAAGAGAGCAGACTTACTTTGTGTACTTTGTCCACCACTGTTTTCCACTTAAAATTAATGTGATAAAACATGTAATATTATGACACATCAAGCAGAAACAGATACTTTTGGTGATACAGCAGCACACAATTAATATTCTGTAATGGTAAAACGTCTGTGTAAATGAATAAACTCAAGTCATTCCCTGGGATTCTTAAATTAAATTGTTCATGAGTAAACCCTTTCACAATCTGATGGCTCACTTTTGGAGTATTGACAGCTTTGCACCTCTTTTTCTCGAATGTCCTTTGCACTTCTAGACAGAGGACACAAAATTGGGACCTTTCTTGAGCTTAATGATAGTGAACAGCCAATCGATAAACTTCAGCTACAAAAGAACAGTTAGAAAGCAAAGGCCCAAACACATTACACGGTGGTCAAGGCCAATCGCTAGCTGATGTTGAGGTTAGAAAAACAAGCTAGAACCTCCGGTGCCTCTGGCTGCTGCTCTGCTAGTACATCAGTCTTCTATACTATGGTCACAGCATAAACAGAACATTCACAAACAATTGTGAGAGTTTTGCTATTTCATTGTTCTCTGAATACATTTGTCATAAACTGCATTATAGACCTTCTAAAAAGCTTTACTCATGATCTTCTTAAAGCTGTTTTTCGAGAGGCATGGCTCACATTTACTTCGGAAACACTTTAGAATACTCTTCCTTTATAATGCATACCTAGTAGTCACTTAGAAGTTATGTATATATTCATTAGTTACTGATAGTTATGGGTAGTTACTACAGTAGTTACTGTGACATTTGTTAACGGTAACTTCCTTGTAGGTTACAATAGTTACTGCAGATTTATTAGATAATTTGTGGTTAGTTCTGTAGTAATTACCTCTTAGTTATGCGTTAACTAAGGAAGAGTATTCTAAATCCTTGAGAGTATTCCTTTTCTTCTTGGGATGACCAAATTCCAAAAGTCTGAGAAGCTTTTATCTGACGAAGTCACTGTAGACCACACCTCCAAATGTATTTTCTTATGAGACTCCGGCTGTGCTAAAACTCCATTAACTCAAACTCTTCTTACAAGCACTTTGGGGTTTTGTTTTGTTTTTTGGGTTCTCAATATATAAACGACAGGTGAGGAATTTTTGTTTATTTTTTTACTTAAGATTGAATGACTTTTCCTAATTTAATGGGAAGAACTTGGTAAACATAAAACTAAAATGATATTATTTTTACAATGGCCTGCACATATTTCGTCACATCAGTTTTCCTTGCAGTTAATTTGAAGCCAGGGTCTTTTAGCTGTGTAAAACATAAAAAAATATAAATAATGTATCATATTCTTTGGGATGATATTGGGCTGTTATTGATATTTTGGGATGATGTCTCAATGATTTTCAGAAAATATGTATAAGCAACTAGTTTATGTTAAACAGTAGAGTTCAGAAAATGTGGTTGCTAGGCTAAACCACCAGTTTGGTTGCTAGGAAGCTGTCAGTGACGTCATGAATTGTTTTAAGTTGTTTCTATGATTAACATAAACAAACCTTTTTCTTAACAATTTCTTGCCTTTTCTCATTTATTTTCAATGACCATTATAAGCCAATGGTAAATGTTTACCCTCATTCTAGAGCCTGGGGTTCAACCTCTTTTGCGTAGTGGTTGGTATGATCTCACACAGACTGGTAAGCTCCACAAGTTTGGTTCGTTTGACCCTACTTTGAGGTTTGAGTTACAGTCTTACAAAGTTTAACCCCATGTTAAGTCAATGGAAAATTTCCAAGCATTCGCTATGTTTTCCCAGAAATCCTTTATTGATAGCAGTCTGAAATGATATAGCAATTTGAGTCTTGGCAAATTTGGTGGCTGTAGGTCAAACAGTCTTGGACAATCCTTAGAAGTAAATTCTTTTATGAAGTGGTTAATTCTGTGTATTTGTGCATTAGTGGTGTCCATGGAAACCCAGTAATGGTACATGTTCATGAGTGAAACCAGAACATCACAGGTGATGATTCCAAGATGGATTCGTTAGATGAATCCGCTATCTCTGTACTGTTTTGTTAAAAACATCGACAGCATGCAGTGAATCAGTCGTTGTTTATATGAGCTGCACACTCTACCTGCAAGATTTGAACGTGCCATTGTTTAACATTCAAACGAGCAACACCTGAAGAGAGATGAGTCGACTGGAATCTATTTCCATAATTCAGCAGAGCCTCTTCGTCAGTGGGACCTCAGGTGGTTCATCGTGTGCCCTGGCCAGACCCTATCAATGCAAGGGCTGATCTCATCCTTTCTGCATCTTTTCTCATCACAGCTTGATTAAATGGGCTTCAAATATGCTTTCAGAATAACAAATGTGCAATTCCCTGAGCGCTGGCTTGCAGTCCTGCCAGTGAAATACACACGCACACACAAAAAATGAGGGGGATACTTTCCACGTAAACATACCTATGACGATAGGCCAAAAATTTTGGATTTTATTTGAAATGTGATTGACATTCAAACGCAATAATTATGAGTATATTTAAGGTATCTTAGACTGTATCTCAAATACCATAATCATGGAATGCATGCAAACGGTCCTGCGTGTCTTACATCTGAATTTCTTTTTTTTTTAAACATGTTTATTGGTTTTTCATTTCAACAGATAGGACAGTAGAGGGAGACAGAAAGAAAGTGGGATGGGATGGGAAAGACGGCAGGCTCAGGACTCAAACCTGCGTCGCCCTGCGCAACCGTGCTTATGTGTCCTGCGCACCCACCACTACACCATGGGCCAGGACCATCTGAATTCCTAAATAACCAAAAATGTACAAATACCCCCAAAAAGCAAAGACAAGTTCAAAACAATGTGAAAATTGTATCGAAAAAACAGTCAACCTTTTGTTCAATTGTGCTGTGTTTTGTGCCAGAACTTTGAAAAAACAAGCCATATCACGGGTCTTGTACTTCCAAGGGTTCTTTTTTTTACCACTAGATGGCAATGATTGCACCAATTTGGGGTCTGTAAAATTAAACAGAAAGATGATTTCGCATTTTCTCACATTTTAGTTTGAATTACTTTGTAAATTATAGCATAACTCTTGTAATGTTCGTTTAAAACCAAAAATATCAAAACTATTAACCTTTTTGAAGCCTACTTATTATATTTATAATCAAAATTAAACAATAGGAGGGTTGAAGGTTGAAACATTCCTATTTCATTAAAAACAGCCCCTGTGATTGTTACATGCTCCGGTGCATCCAGAGACTTCTAAGGGTTAAATAAAAGTTTGATTGATATATCTCTCTTTATGTACAGTGGACTAATATACCATTCAAATTTCACTTTTGGAAACAAATTATTGAAACCCTTTTAGACCCTATTGAAATTTTCAACATTTCTTCTAGTGTTGTTGCACAATAATCTACAATTACTAATGAAATATAGCATAATTTCATTTTATCTGGTGCAAAATTACAGAGGTAGTTTCAAATATTTCGTTTTTTTGTATAGAACAGGTCAGAACCTGTGTGTTTATTGAACCAATGTTCAATAAATTCTTGTTTATTAGTGTCTATATTCATGCATTTGCAGTTCTCTGCCCTGTCTGAGTTCTCTCCTGATGCATGCACAAATGAATTCAGACAATAACAAGCTGAGGTAAGTACTGCTGTGTTTAATAAACACTCAACCTAATGGTGACAAAGTCTCTTTCAACCAGAGGTTTATAGAATTTGAGGCAGAATCTGTTGCTTTATCTGTAAAACAATAGCCTAATAATCGATTAATCCATGATCTTTAAACACTTGCATGGCCTTAATAGACTTTTGTTTATCGGCTCTCTCTTGATGGGGGTTGCTAGATAATTTTCCAGATAATCCCCGGAGACCCAGAAGCTCGAGACGAGACGGGGAGAAAGGTAGTGCATGTTAAGAGCTGAATGTATGACTAATTAAATAAATTGATTAAAAGGGACAAATCAATCGCCTTACAGCCCGCAATGAAGATGAGGCACTTAATTTGGGGTGAACTTGCAAGGGTAAGCATTACCAGAGGAGACTGCTCATCTGCTGGAACGATGCGATGAGCTGCCTGGCCTCGCTCGCTCGCTCACATCCATTTCCTCCCTTCACACCACACTCAAACATTATGTGAGCTGAATAACACAGAAGCCCACCACAACCTGACCTTTACTTCTGCTGTGGGGGTGGTTACCAGGATGTTCTGGCAGATGAGATTGTTTTTAATGCTTCAAAAATACATATATTTACGTTTAAGTATTTGGCAGGAAATTTTAACGCCTTTAGCATTACAATGAACACATTGGATGCCTGTAAAGAAAAATGGCAGCAGTCCCCTGACACCATAGTTGACATCAGGGATTGGTTGGCTTACAAACTTTATAAATTCAAAATGAGGAGAAAACTAAATCCAAATTTAAATAACCTATACCCATATAAGGGGCCACTTCCTTGACGCCCAGTCACCAACCTTAGTGTAACTACTGATTTGGATTTTAAAACGAATACTTCAAAACGAAGCTATTTTGGACAAGTTATGCAAGCTTTTATTTTAATCCTTTATTTTGTTGGTAGCTGATTGCAGAGAGCTGTTTGACAAAATGAAAAGAAAGGATTTGTGGCGAGCTATTAATTTCCTGTTTCCTGTATGAAGTCTTTATGAAAATGTCGGATGAGCATCAAAAGAGAAAGTTTTCATTGGTCGTTTTCCTTGGGAAAAACGGATCCGATATGGCAGTGCAAGACTCTTTTTCGTTGGCACCGCTCATTTGGTCAGATGTGTGAAGTTTCATTAACCCACATGGTACATGGCACAAGGCGCGTAGTGTATCGGTGTGAAGAAGCCTTTACCCTAAAGGTCTTTAAACACCAATGCATCTGCTGCAATTCACATCGTCAGCTCTCTGCGTCAATTCTCTTGAGTTCAAAAATGAGTGCACAAATCCTCTCCTGAACACTAGATGGCGCTTCGGTAAACTGCAATTCACTACATGCCATACGGTGGCACGAACCAATTCACACTGCGTGAGGTGCGTTTATGGGGAAGAAGGGGTTGAGCGAACACTATCTGTAAAAATTGTTCAGACTGAAAAAAAATCTGCAGCCAATAAGAGAGTCAGGGCAACGAGAAGCTGAGGAGAAGAAACAGCCAGGAGGCATTGACGGCAATATAAACAGTAATTTCGGTTCAAAAGGGGTTTCTTATTGGTTTATTTTGACCCAATAAATGAATGAAAAATACAATTTTCTGGCTGGTGTGTAAGGTCACATTAGTGCTTGTGTATTTGAGATTAAAGATCCACTGAATGCAGTAGATGCTAAGGTGTATAAAGGTGCCTTATGTCTCTGGAAACCTCTTCTTCTCTGTATGTTCAAGAGCTTCCCCACTTTTGTTTCTGAGTTTGCACTTAGTTGCGGCATGTTTTAGTTGATTTTAAGATTTTACTGTTTGTTTTTAAGGTTTTAAAAAATACACAATACTTTACTGCTCTCGTCAGAAAATACACATTGTTTTAGTCAGAAGGTTGGCAGCAGCTAGCGGATACGAAGACTTTTCTGCACTGGGACTGAAATGTTGAATAAACTGCCATTTGCAGAATTTTCAGATTCAGTGCCCTTAATGTGGTACATTTTAAGGGTAAAAATTTCTGGAAATGTCACGAACAATTTTACAATGTTGGTCTGGGAACACGGCTTCCTAAGATTGATTTCATGTGAAATACTTTTACATTTTGAGAATGTCAGTCAAAACAGTGCTGGATCATTAAAAAATATTTAGCTGCATTATTACATTTTATTTATTTACTTTTTTTTTAGTTTTTGATTGATTATCAATTTCTTTTTCATAAATCCATATAAATAGGTACAAAAAATAAATTTAGCAAATCATGAAAAATTTTATGAATAGGAAGAAATTCTTTAACATATTTGTTTGAGTGTCTTTTACTACTTTGCCATAATCTCTAATAAATTACCTTGATTCATTCATTCATTTTCCAACCCGCTTATTGACTTTTTAGGGTGATGCCGGTGCCTATCTCCAGCGCACATTGGGCGAGAGGCAGGGGTACACCCTGGACAGGTCGCCAGTCCATTGCAGAGAAACATTTACTCACAGTTTCACACGAATGGGGAATTTAGCCGCCCCACCTTGCTTTCATTTTTACAATAAACAACAAATCCATGAAAATCCTGAGATACAATTCAAGTATTAAATGTTATTTTTGTGTGTGCAGAGACTTCTCAATCAGTGCGATGTTTACATGTTCAATGTTTACATGTTTAAGGCCTTAAAAAGCCTTTAAAAATGTCTTATCATTAATAAACAAATAATAAATGGTGTTGATTGGAGATTAGGAAAATTATAACTGTATTAGTTCTCTGAAATCTATTATTGAATCTATACTGCATGGTGTTATCTTTGTATGTAAATATAAGCAAAAAAAATAAAATTTCCTGAGCCAGGAAAAAAATTACTGAGCAACAAAGATGTAATATTTTAAAATGTTCAAGTTCAAAACAAAGATTTTGATTTCCTGCCCATAGTTTCATTGCAGTCATTTCAGAAAATTGGTGGTTTACATTTCAGAACATTTTAACTTCAAAAGCAACATTTTACACTTACAACATGGACACAAAATGAAACACGTAAAGAACTAAAGTCTGACTCCTACTTAAGTTAACAGCAAGACTTTAATGATATATATAATTTCGCATCTCTATATATTTGCACTTTCTGCACTGGGAGATAGGGGCCAGGACCCGGACGATGTCAGACTAAACAAGCGGATAATAGAGAAGAACTGTTGGGGATTTTGATTTTTTTATATATATTTTTAAATCATATTCATATTAAGGCAAATAGGCAGTTCCAACTACAGAAATTAATTTATATATTCTATTTAATCTTTATATACATATTTTATACATACTAGTTTATATGCATATATAAAATATCTGTGGGCCTCAGATACTTACTTTGCAAAGGGCCCTATGAATGAAAAACACATCCCCGCCAACAGTTGTTCATGGCCACATGGGGAAAAAGGGTCTAGACCTACATGTACCTGGCTTGATTCCTCCTTGTGTAGCAGCAAGTAACTTCCCCATTTAGCTCCCCATATGAATTGTAATTCCTAATGTGGGTTTTTCCTCCGGAAGCTCCAGTTTTCCCACATGTCTAAAACATGCGCCCTATGCTGATTAAAAAGCTTTATATTTGGATTATATCTATATCAATCTATGTTAGGCTCATCCTTCTGTGAAGCTGCTTTGAAGCATCTGCATAAAAGCGCTATATAAAAACATTTGACTTCACTATTATAGTTTAGATTTGCATACCTCCCACTTTCCCAGATATGTAACAGGAACTACAGCTGCACTGACCACTTGGCGCCCAAACAGTTTTTCCTCATAATTTCATAAATAAAAGGCTCCTTTAAAACAACTTTTGTTTGGTTTCATCACAAATTCTGGCCATGACAAGTTGTAAATTGTATTAAGTATAAAGTATTAAATTACCTTTATGCATGTTTTGTCCAATCACGATATAGTAGTGCTGCACATTTACTCCACATAATTTGAATATGAAACCTATAGGTGAGACCACATTTTATACAGTCTATGACTTGCTGGTCAGATTTTATCCGTCTTTGGATTTGTTTGACTTTGGGCTGCCAGCTTTTCTATATTTGAAAGTGTCACACTGGCAGAGTGAGAGAGAGAGGGAGCGAGAGAAAGAGTGAGCTGGTGCTGGTGATCTCCTCCATTATTCATTAGGGTTTGTCTCGGACGGTGGAAGAATCTGTAGTGAGGTGGATCTGTGAATTATTATGATTCCGGTTAGCCAACTCCAATAAGACCTTTAACTCCGGTGAGCTTAAGGCCTGTCATCCCCCGTTGACTTTAATTATAATTTCTATTCCCTCAGCTTTCTGCTTCTCTGTGGTTTTCAATCATTACACACACGTACTCACACCTGTTTGGCCTCTTCACCCCTCTCTGGAGGAGATGCTCTGATTCTGACAGCCCTATAAAGTCATTAATGGCTCATGCTGAAATATGGGTCTGTGGAAACTGGGTGATTACAAACCTGCTGGCCCTTTCCTGACACGGTTCCTCTGATGTGAGTGGTGAACTATTCTGGAACAGATCTTTAAAATGCTTGTCATTAGCTGCTGACAGGAAGTGTTGGTGCTGACTAGTTTAACTTCACCATCCGGTTTCTGCTTTTCTGTGTGTGGTTATCCTGTCACTATTCTGGATAACAATGGGGAGCCGTGTTCACAGATCCTGTTTACTTTGAACTCAAAGCGTGGAACTGAAAAATCACACAAACACAACTCAAAGACTCTGAGCTTTATGTCAAATGCAGAGTTGTTTGATCACATTTTCTTTTACCATTTTAAGAGCACTGGCAACCTCTCTGCATTGAAAACTAAGGCAAAAGCGCCAGCTGCTGGTGAACATGGGCCCTGCATATAACCAGCATTTCTTTAAACCAAAACGATTTTAGGTCATCTACAGTATCATTGTTGTTGCTTGTTTCTTTTGCAATAAAACTAATTGTATTTGTTATACATTTACACCATTAAATAAGAGAACAATATATATTTTTAAAAATAGATTCTGCAAATAACATTAAATACATTTGTAATCTAAATTAAATCGGTGGTAGCTGTGGTACCGTTACTATTAGTCTATTACTGTGGTAGTTCTTTTACATGTCAAAATTATTCTAAAATAAATATATTATAGACTAGATGGCAAGTTTGTGCACTTTTAATGTTAGCTTGTATTTTTCAAAAGTATTTTTATAAGCAAAACGGAGAAGTTGTCAAGGTAGAATTTTTGGTTGCTATGGAGAAGTCCATAGTCCATAATCCATCCCCCATGTCTTTGTCATTTACCAAAGCTGAGATAGAGTCCTGAAAATATAGTTGCTATGGTGAATAGTTTGGTTGGTAGGGAGTCGTCAGTGATATTATAAAAATTTAAATATGTCACTATGATTAACATAAACAAACCCTCATTTCTTTATGATGTTTCCTCTCGAAGATATTTTCATTGCCTTTTCCTAAATATTTTCAATAGCCATTATAAGTCAAAGTTCATTTTTAATCCCTTTTAGAGCCTAGGTTCAAATACTTTTGCACAGTGCTTGCAATGTTTTTGCACATAACCTCCACAAAAGCAGTCTGTTTGAAGATTCTATGAGGTTCTCAGGTTCAGTTAAAGTTTTACAAATTTATCTTGGCAAAGTTTGGTGTCTGTAGCTTGAACAGTCTTGGAGGAGATGCCTTTAGAATTTTTTGTCCAAAGCAAAAGAGGAATAACAATATATTGGCTTGTACAAACCAACAAAATAATCTACCATGAAACATACACTACAGTAAAACTAAAAAACCTTTACAATGTGTGTGTGATGGAGAGGTACCAAGAGGGTGCTGAAGGGGGGACTAGAGCGCCATAGGTGCCTAGCTCCTTGGAGAATCTCACCGTCAGAACGTGGATGCCCTCAGGTTTCCCTTCAACCAAGAGGTGGAAGGCAGAAATCGCGGCGGCATAGACCTTGGAGGACAAGTGGACAGGCCGCGACGAACCCATCATGGAGAAAGGTCAACATGACTTTGATGGAACAGAAGATGACATTAGATTCTTAAGGAATTTACTTTTCTGTTGCTATACAAATGTAGAGGAACGCATCTAATTAAGGTTGATGTGGCGCATCAGTACATCGAAGTGGTTATTCACCTCCACGGTCCTCCAGGTGGCTGTTCTTTTCTGTGCCACTGGCGAAGGGCGTAATGGGTGCTAGCATGCTGCAACACCAATCATTAAGGAGTGAAGAAGGGTAGCTAGCATTACGCGGCAAATGAGTTTAAAAATCTTGCTCTTCTATCTGTGCTTCGCAGACTTTGCGAAAGTGACTGAAGCTAAAATTATCGACTGGCCACTTTAGACAAGTTCCAAAAGTGAGCGGAATCACAATGATTCCAGTGTTAAAGTCAAGAATAAGGCTCTACTTTGCTTCTTCATGCCAAATAGCAAGTGGTGGGTCCTGCAGTTCATTGACTGACCACTAGAGGCACAAGAAAAGAAGTCAACGATGTTGTGTCATTCCGTGGGGTACTGACTGGGCCATTTGGTAGCATTGGCCGTTTATGGGGCCTGGCCCGAGCCAGAACTCACATCACACCTGGGTCACAGAAGGCTAGATATGACACATGGGATGATGGTCTGCTGCTTGCTGTTTCTGGATTAGTTTTCCTGTCCTAGGCACTTTATACTACTTATTTATTTAATATGTCTGTGTGTCTCCGTTCAGATGTGCGTAAGATTCTGTCCTCTCCCCATCCGGGATCTATCATCTGTATTATAAATAGTCTCATTGTTATCCCACATAGGTCATTAATTGTGTGTTTGTATGTATATATGTGTGTAGGTATGTACAAACTGTGACAAACAGATTGACGCACAAGTATAAATTGGGCCATTATTACTATTATTAAAGAGTGAGTGGCACATTGATGCTAGTCACTGAATTTGGAAAAAGGTCACTATGAGAACTGAGAAGGTGCTAAATCTACTGATGAAATTGCAAAGTTCTTTACCATTAGTTCTTTACCTCTTTGGAGAAATGGTAAAAAGTGTGGTGTATACTAAAGTAGAAAGCTCTGTTCAAAATGATACTGCTGACCCATCGTCCTCCCTCATCTTCAATCAAGTTAATAATGATCATAACAAAGAGCTATATTTTTTAAAGGGCATGTTCAAAATTCTTGCCTTCCGTATAAATCAATGAAGAGCGTAGAATCCTTTCACACACAATGTGGAACTATTCAAAGAAAATGGCAGGGAAACAATGATAGGACAATCTTGTTTTGCAAAATCTCTGAATATAAAGATGTTCAGTGCCACACAGTGGACAACAGAGTGACTGCAACTCTCAAACATTGCTCAGCATAATAATAATAATATTATAGTCACCCAAAGACATATTACAAAAGTAGGATTTCAAATCAAATGTTTCAAATCAGCATTGAACAATCCTTGACTTTGTAGAAGTCACTAAATGCATGATTTCTTGGGGTTTTAACCTAAAACATTTTCACTTTATCTATCCACACATAACATATAAAATGTTAATTTATGAAAATATAATGGATATAAACATATTTCAAGAAGTAATAGCCATGTGTTATATAATCTATTTAGTGACAAATTGTAATATATACTTATAAAGCTGCAAGCAGCGATCAAAGGGCTCGTACATCTCAGGCGCTATCAGCCCTTGGAGCACTTTGCTGCACTTTGTCCAACACGCTTATCCCCTTTCAGGGTCACAGGGGTCTCCAGCGCACATTGGACGAGAGGCGGGGGGACACCCTGGACAGGTTGCCAGTACATCGCAGGGCAACATTCACTCACACAAACTTCGTATTTTAACATCCTATATGCCTTAAAATGAGAGAGTTTGCACGAATAAAAT
Source organism: Danionella cerebrum (assembly GCA_007224835.1). NCBI lineage: Eukaryota > Metazoa > Chordata > Actinopteri > Cypriniformes > Danionidae > Danionella > Danionella cerebrum. The sequence goes on along the minus strand of SRMA01026557.1, from coordinate 23,704 downwards.
CTCTATGAGGAGTTTGTTAAAGTATGACTTGAGAAAAAGTGGCTATTTTTAGAGGTTTTTGCAAAATAGTCGACTTCCTGTAGCCTTTGGAAACACAATCCATATTACTTATATTTAGGTCTTGGTACCCTACACATTTGTGCCAAATTTCTTTCGCCTACAACAAACTGTTCCCTTTCAGTCGGCTCCTGAGATGTATGTCAGTAGGAAAACAGACTGATTGAGAGCAAATTCAATGAGAGACTAGAGCCGAACTCTGTATAACGGGGAAATTATTTTGTGGGCATACAGTGGGGTAAAAAAATTATCTAGGTAGCCACTAATTGTGCAAGTTCTCCCACTTAAAAAGATGAGAAAGGCCCGTAATGTTCATCCATAGATAGACCTCAGCTATGAGAGACAAAGGAGAAAGAAAAATCCAGAAAGTCACGTGTGATTTTTAAAGAATTTATTTGCAAAATATGGTGGAAAATAAGTATTTGGTCAGCTTCAAAAGTTCATCTCAATACTTTGTTATATACCCTTTCACTGGGCAACATGGACTTTCAACTCCCTCCAAAGATTTTCGATGGGGTTGAGATCTGGAAACTGGCTAGGCCACTAGCCAGGTGGGTTTATCTCATCGAAGGGCGGTCACAAGAAATGCGTGGAGTTACTCTGCCACGTCTCACGCTGAGGTACAGGAGTCATCCCCAAACACCTAGCGTGCTTCCCATCTGGTCTGTGGGTGAATCGGACTGCTTTTATGATCCTGTGGACAATCTGCTCTCCCTCGCAGCATCGGATAGGGCGCATTCTGCGGGTTCTTCCGGGTCAGATCTACATTCCTCCGGGGTTGCAGCTGAGTCTGAGCCGGAAGCCTCCTTGGTGCTCTCGAAAGCAGCGGTGGTGATTGAGTTAGAGGTGCCTATGCCCTCTTATTCGGTTCCGTTGCGGCTGGATGACTGGTTTCAGGGCGCCGGGACACGGTTCCTTGTATACCGCCAGTACCTTTTTTTCCTGAGGTGCACAAGGAGCTCATGAAATTCTGGCGGGCTCCCTTAAGGGAACAGTGAGAGTGTGGCTTGCAGTGCCCTTCTTCACTGAAGATGTACATGTTATGGATTACAACACCCTTTTGGTGGTTCCTTTTTCTGAGGTGCAGAGAGGTAAGTGGGTTCAGCTCCTCAGAAAATCCCAGAATGGGTGTAAGGCACACCCGGTTTTATACCCGGCTGATTGCTTATCACCTATGCCGGCAAATTAATTTACCCAGAGTTCGTCTCTCATGGATATCATTCCAAATCAGTGGTTATCCTACCGACATATGTATCTATTCCCTCTTTCAGGGAACGTGGGGTTACGCAAATAACCTTGACTCTATTGCACCATAAACAGAAATGCATTAAGTGGCGCTGTAGACTCATTTTGCACACCCAGTTTTCGAACCCCAATCAGACGACATTTTGGCCAGTTCTGTGATTTTTTTTAAGCACAATCAGACCCCCAAAGTTGAGCATATACAAAAGAGTTCAATGAAACTTCAGTGCTCGAGCCCTAAATATAATAAAAAAAAACCTTTATTTAGTGAAATGTTGAATGATTTACAAAATGAAGCAAGTCTCCTAAATATGGGAATAAGGTAGACTCTCAGGCTTGAGAGGATTGTCAAAAAGAAAAATATTTGAGAATTTTGGAGAGCTTCACAGGGAGTGAACTGAAGCTGGAGAGTACATCAAAAGTCAAAAAACTCTCTGAACACATCCAGAGGAATTTTACCCAGGCTGTGGAGAAGAACTAGAATGTTAGGCAGTGGCTCAATGTCTTCTGTACATGTTGGAGCCTGGAGATAAAGCAGAGAGGTTTGAAGTCTAGGCTAAGGTTTCTATTGAAGCTATAAAATATATGTTGGAATATAGCTATATCTAATTATAGCAGGTTGAACTGGAACTCCGTCACCTATCACATTTTCAGCCTAGATCATTACACCTAAAACGTCTAGGTTACTTGCGTAACCCCACATTCCTTGAATAGGAAACGGAGACGTTAGTCGGGAGAAGAGCGACTGAATTGGAGCAAGTCCCTATGGGAGAGATGAACCGATCAATTTCTATAACGGGGAAATTGATTTGCAGGCGTAGGTGATTGATTAGCAATCAGCCGGATATAAAGCCGGGCGTGACCTACGCTCACTATAAGATTTTCCAAGGAGCTGAATCCACTTACCTCTTGGCACCTCAGATTCCCCACTTTCAGGGCATGGCAAAAGGGTAACGTCTCCGTTCCCTATTCAGGGAATGTGGGGTTACGCAAGTAACTTAGACATTCCCTTTCAGTCGATCCCGGAGACGTTAGTCGGGAAAAGACCGACTGAATGGGAGCTTCTATAAAGAGCCATGCCCAAAGTCCATCCAAACAAGCAGGCACTGCTGCTAAGGATGTAGTCACCTGAATGGGAATTCCTTTTGCCCCTGCCCGGAACTATCATTGACGGGGAAGTTGTTTAACACTGAAAGTGTTATCTGTCCTCGGTTGAGGTGAAAAACCCTCCAGGAGGGCACCTAGAAGGAGGGCACCCCTCGACCCGTAGTTGACCCGAAGTCATTGTGACTCACCAATACGTGGGGGGGGGGGGTGACGGGACGGGTTCATACTAGCTTCCTGAGAAGGGAGCTGTATAGTCAAAACAGAAAGGGAGCACCAAAAGGGACTTCCAGATCTGCACTCTAGTTCTGTCAGGACCAGGCCGAGAGTCAAAGCCCACCTACAGAACCTAGCAGAGCTGAATGCTCTGCTCAGTCAGATGTTGCAGGGGGGAGGAAGAGGAACCACCATGTGGGAGCTCAGTTACAGTAGTACTGCTCCGATAGCAGAGAGTACTGCAAGCTACACCCGTTCCCTGAGGGAGACTGCCACCACCCAGGACCACAAAGAAGCCGACATCGAGGTTATAAAACCTGATGAAAGTTTTGGGTGTTGACCAGCCCGCATCTCGACATATGTTGGCAAGTTAAGCCCCCTAGCCAAAGTCCACAAAGCAGCGAAGACGTGAGTGGAATGGGCCCTCAGTCGAGAGGGCAGGGTTTCTCACAAGCCTTGTAAGCAAGACGGATAGCCTCCATAATCCAGTGGGCCAGCCATTGCTTGGAGACCGAGGAACTCTGGCCTCCGAAGCATTTGTGGAGGTGCATACCGAGGTAGAGCTTCCAGGTCACCTGGTCCCGGAAGGGGACAGGTGGGACCTTGGGGATGAATTCAGGCTAGAGCCTGAAGTGACCAGGGAATCGCCAGGGCCGAATCCCAGGCAGGATTCGTCGGCAGAAGTGCCTGGAGCTCTCCCACACGCTTAATTGAGGCCAGAGCAAGCAGGTGTGCGGTCTTCAAAGAGAGGATCGGCAACTCCACAGAGTCTCTGCAAATCTATGGCAGAGACCAAGTCTCTGAGAGACTGCTGGTCGCCACCACCTTAGTGCATGTCACGGAGGACCCTGGCCTAGAGAGACCTGTAAAGTCGGCATAGCATGCAATGATGCAGCAGCTTGACCCGCAGCTGAATAAGCTCTCGCCATCAGGCCTGACAAAACCTCCCAGCTTTGGAGGGAACACTTGAACAAGACCGCCAAGCGCCAGCTCTGTCGGGGTAAGCACCGCGACAGCCTGCTCCAATCGGGGAATCAAAGAGTACCCCCTAGCTGCCGCATCGACCAGGATGGTGAAGAGGGAGGAGGTCGTTCCCCTGGCAGACAGGGGAGGCCACCAGAATGTCGTGAGCTCCTCGTGCATCTCGGGGAAAAAAGGCACTGGCGGTATGCGGGGAACATGTCCCGGCACCTGCCTCGCCACAAATTTTCCAGACGCGACGGCACAGACTCGTGGGGAGGAGCCACCTCCAACCGATCGTGGCTGTGGGTTGCGAGAGCACCGCAAATGCATCCGGCTCTGGCTCAGCTGCAATCAGGAGGCAGCTGAACTGAAAAAAACGAAAGCCGCGCCCCTTCCAATGCTGTGAGGGAGAGTAGATCGTCTGCAGGATCATACGAGGTACCGGGCAACGCCCAAGCGCTGTCCGATTCACCCGCAGACCAAACGGGAAGCACACTCAGTGTTCGGGGATGACGTGAGGAATCGTCTGACACCACTCGAGCATGCTTCACGAAAGCTGCGTCGGCATACTGGAAACCAAACACTTTGCGTATTTCTCTTGACCTTCTTTTTGACGAGAAAAACCCATCACAGCCAGGAATAATGCATATTTTGCTCATTGTGTCATGAGATGGACAGGATCAGCACAAAAACGCCGAAAATGCTGGACAGGCTATGCCAAAGGATCAGAGGTGGCGGAGTAAAGTGGCTTGCTAACTGGGCTAGCAGAGGACTACACCGGAATGCTGAGGTAAGCAACCTACTAACCACTTTAGTGTATCAAAGTGGAGAAAGAGAGTCACACTCAGGTCACTCCGAAGGAAAATCGCATAGTGAGCGTAGGTGACGCCCGGCTTTATATCTGGCTGATTGCTAATCAATCACCTACGCCTGCAAATCAATTTGTCTGTTATAGAGTTCAGTTCATCTCCCCCATAGGGATCCGCTCCCATTCAGTCGGTCTTCACCCGACTAACGTCTCCGGGACAGACTGAAAGGCAACCTACAACTTCCAAAAATTATGATATTACTCTTAATTTCTTCTTGAGGTCAAATGTTCAGAATAAGGGTCATGAAGCTGTCATTATCTCAGCTCAGATTTTATTCAGTACTGTTATGTCTGATAAAGACACACACAGCGAACACTTTTTTCAAAGACTGGTTGTCATGGTGATGGCATTGCTCAAGTGGACTGAATCTACGCCATCTCACCTTCCAAGCAACCTGATGCCAGTTCTGTTCGCATATGTAAGAGCTGCTATTTCAGACCAACTTCATACTCAAATACGCACAGATGTTCTAAAAGTATTATGAAAAAGACATAACAGGAAGTAAATTCATTCTAATATGGTGTGTTTTTGGTTCTCAAAGGCATTCAGATGAGACCACCATGAAAGGTTACTTTGTGATTCACTGATACAGCTTTGTTTTTGCACAGACAGTTGTAGATGGAACTGTAAATGCATACGGAATACAGTTTGCTAAAGTCATTTGACGTTAAATGACTTGCTGTATATCTGGCACAATATTAAATATAAAATGATCTTTGTTTAATTAAGTGATGCTATTTTATTATTAGAATAGAATATTTTTTTTAAATGCTGTTTAGAGGAACTGAGATTTTGTTTTTGACCAAAAGCACAAAAAAAGGGGCGCAAATACAAAGTAAAGATGCATGGACGTGTTTAGAAAGGATATATCTCTTTAGATTCACACATTCTGGTTATATGGTCAAGATTTTCTCTATAGGTTTCCACTGTCAAATAACCAATAACCTGTAAAGTGACATCCTTTAATAACTCTATGTATAAAGAGTATTTAACATAATAAGACGTTTACATTTAATTTGTTAAACTTTGTGTCTAAATGCAGGTTCTGCTTCCTTCGAAGTATGAATTCCAAGATGACTTACATCACAATTTTGCATGTGACTGTCCCATTTCACCAAAATTTGAAGACTTCTTCAAATGCGTCCTATTTTTGCCTGAATTCAGAGTATACATCTCTACCAGCCTTCGTAGCATAAACAGAATAAAATTGTGAGCAAATACATTTGTATTCAAAGATGCAGAACCTGAATTGGGACATAGCTTTAGAGTTAAATCAGCACTGAGCTTTATGCTCCAAATAACTGTTAAAAAGTTATTCATAACATATTTACATTATGCATATGGAGTGCCACAAGGATCAGTCATAGGCCTAATAATATTCTCTATCTATATCCTGCGAGTCGGCAGCCATGACTGGCAGATAAAGTGTCTTAAGTCTTAGGCCTGATAGCTTTCTGCTCCTACTAACCGAACTTATCATGGTTGTAGGGGTGTAAATCACATGAACTTAGCCTCCTCCTAGTTTTATTAAATTTACTAGGCTCATCTCTTTGTGAAGCTGCTTTGAAGCATTTCCAGAAAAGTGCTATGTAAAAACCTTTTGGCTTGACCAATGTCAGTTTTTTTAAATTGTTTTACAACAATTCCCCCCCAAATAAATGTAATAACCAAGAGTATAAAACAACCAACAAAGAAAACCTTTATTCAACGTTACAATATTAATAATGACTGATAGCTTTTATAACCAAAAAGCAACATTGTTGATCAGCGTGAGTGTGCTATCTGGGCAGACATGCATTTAAGGGAACACTTATGCAAACGAAAGAAAAAAAAAAATACAGCCTCTATTGGAATTAATAAAATTTTATCAATCTTTATGTTGCGGCTGTTTCAGTTGTTACGCCCAGTCAACAAATCAATCCTTTATTTCCAACAAAGGGAATTAATTTATGAATGTGAACTCAGAATTAAAGCTGCAAACAAACAAACATGCACATATACAATTACTAAAAAAGATTGCAATATTTACAACAGCCTCCAAATACAAAAGGGCTGAGTAAAACCAAAGTCAAGCAATAGTCAATATACAAATAATACAAAAAATCACAAAGCAGAGCACAACAATGAACGGCATAAAGGTTATTGAGGTAGTCCAATATCAGTGGTGGATGGGGGGGGGGGCACAGGACCAATAGGAAAGGGACAATTTGACTGAGGTAGAGGAAGTAATGTAACTGGAAGTGATGTAAGAGGAAGTGATGTCATGGTGTTGAGGTCTAAAACATAAAGACTATACAGAACACAACATAACATAAAATAATGTAGCTTGGTCGGAAGGGGAATCAGTTTTGGTGTTTTGGTGCAAACACCGGGAGGGTGGCTTTATTATATACAGTGGTAACTAATCCGTTCCAGGGTGACGCTCGTATCTCGAAGCAAGTTTTACATGTAAAATGCCTAATCCATGCAACGGCTCTCAGAAACAACAAAAAAACAGAGAAAAATCAAGTAACATTTCTTCAATCCTTAAATCTACACATTGTTAGTGTAATGAATGATAATAAAACAGAAAAAACATACGCAAAATACGTAATATCCACAAATGTGAAACCTTACCTTGAGTGAAGCGATGTGTCGGAGGAGGTGGAACGAATGGCAGAAAACATTATGGCACCACGTATGAAAGTTAACTTTCTTAAGATATTTCATGAATTACTGACACCAACATGGTGTCAAGCACGAGCGCAGACAGATGGAGAGATGCTTCTGAGAACACGTCACTGGGTTTCTCTAAGTTGCGCTAACAAAACAGCACTTTCCACGTTATAAACATTATTTCTTTTGACACGATGAGCAAAATTTACATTACTCCTAACTGCAGTGGGTTTATCTTGTCGAAAGACGGTCACAATAGATGTGTGGAGTGTTTGGGGTTCCAACACGCCTGTGCAGCTTTCGTGAGGCGAGAGTGTGTGCATTGCAACGCTCTGCCGGGCCGCACTCTGAGATATAGACAGTCTTTCTTCGAGGAAGAGGACGCCGAAGCTTCGGCTTCAGGCGCTCCTACGACTCGGGGCAAGCCGGCTGTGTTCTCACCGGATGTTTTGGGTGGAGCGTTGTTAGGTGACTCCTCGCACCATCCCCAAACGGCGAGCATGCTCCCCGTCTGGTATGCGAATGATTCGGATAGCGCTTCGGCGTTACCCGGTCCCTCGTGTGATCCTGCTGACGATCTGCTCTCCATCGCAGCATTGGAAGGGGCATGGTCTTCGGCCACCCTCCGGGGTCATGGCCGAGCCGGAGCTCGATGCTTTCGCGGTACTCTCCAAAGCCGCGGCTGCAATTGGGCTAGAGGTGCCTGTGCTCTCTAGCTCAGCGTCGTCGCAGTTGGATGATTGGTTCCTGGGTAAGCACCGGGGCACGGTCCCTCGCGCTCCCGCAGTTCCTTTCTTCCCGGAGGTGCACGAGGAGCTCACAAAATTCTGGCAGGCTCCCCTGTCTGCCAGGGCTTCCAGCTCCTCCCCCTTCACCGCCTTGGATGATGCAGCAGCTTAGGGGGTATTCTGCGATTCCCCGGGTGGAGCAGGCTGTCGCGGTGCACTTGTGGAAAGTTGGAAAGTTTTCGTCTGCCCTGATGGTGAAAGCTTATTCGGCTGCGGGTCAACCTGCTGCATCGTTGCATGCTATGGCGACCTTACAGGTCTTTCAGGCCAAGGTCCTCCGTGACATGCACCAGGGGGGTGGTGACCAACAGTCTGTAATGGACTTACGTTCAGCCACTGATTTTGTGCTTCGTGCTACAAAATCAGCAGCGCTGAACATTGGTCTCACGATGGCCACTCTTGTGGTACAGGAGTGCCATCTTTGGTTGGAGCAGGCCTCTATGCTTCCCAAAGACCGAAATCGGTTTCAGGATGCACCTGTCTCCCAAGATGGTCTCTTTGGCATCGCCGTGGATGATTTTGTGTCAAAGGTCTCCACGATCAGGAAACAGGCGGAGGGTCTGGGTGAGCTCATGATCCCACGCTGGAAGCGGCAGGTTCCTGCCCCTTCTGTGCCAGATCCCTTTCCGCCTGTGCGACGCCAAAGAGAGCGACTTTCATCATGGTCTCAGCCTTCGACCTCTGGTCCGAGGAAGACCCCTGCACGACGTAAGTCGCAGTCAACCTCAGAGGGTTCTCGACGGCAGATGAGGGCTTCCAGTTATAAGCGCCCCTGAGGTTGGCGACTCGGGAGGACATGAGCTTCTTTCTGGGTCACCGACCCAGCTCCCCCAGGGGCTGGGTGCTCCCTTACCTGAAGGTCTGGAACTCGGAGCCCCATTCGCTCCCTTGCCTGAAGGTCTGGAACTCGGAGTGCTTCCTGCGGTCCGGAGTGCCTCCTTCGAGTCCCTCCAGCCGCGGTTACCCTTCGCCATGCCCTTGAAGTCATGGATCTGAGGGCGCCGGGAGATAAGTAGGTCCGGCTCCTCTAAAAATTCCATCCTGAGGCATAGGTCACGTCCGGCTTTATACCCGGCTGATTGCTAATCAGTCACCTACGCCTGCAAATTATTTGCCCGTTAAAGTATTCGGTCAGTCACTCTCACGGAGATTCGCTCCCATTCAGTCAATTTAATCCCGACTAACGTCTCCATTCCCTATTCAGGGAACGTGGGGTTACGCAAGTAACCTAAACGTTTGTAGTTGTTCGTATCTCAAATTTTTCTTTGCATCTCGAAGCAAAAAATTTCCCATGTATCTCGAACATTTCGTAACTCCAAGCAAATAACAAAATCGCCACAGCTTACCACATAAAGATGAGGAGCAACACATGAGTCACAAAACAATGAACCAGCGCAGGGGAAAGGAAACGAGGACCTTAAATAGGGAGCAGGAAAACAAGGGTAATAGCAAATCAGAACAGAGAAGCAGGTGGAGCACATGAGAGCTAATTAACAAAGACACAGAAGGAAGACAAACACAATTGGAAGTGGCCAGAATAAAAGAAACAATGAGGGAAACCCTGACAAGGAAGGAGCAGACAGGAAGTGGTCAGAACATCAGAGAAAGCTACAAAATAAAGGACTCATAGAAATGACAAAATAAAAGTAACAGAACAGGAGGAAGAACCTAACATAACCACCATCCATAAGAGGTGGCTTCCAGACAGCCCAACAGAGAAATAAAAAGGGAACAACACTGGAAAAAAGAAGGCAAGCAGGGAGGAGCCCAGGATCCTGTAACCCAAGAAGAGGGCAAAAGCACACAGGATCCACACAAGAGGTCAGAGGCATGGCACACTGGGGGAGTAGGAAGGGCTAACAGAACTTGAGAATAAGTGCCCATATATTTAAAAACGTAGCACATAAAAAAACAGAGTCTGACAGAAACAAAAAGGCAAAAACTACATAATGCTCAAAATTGTGCATCTCAACAGAAATGTGAGGGGCAGCGCAGGAACATGTCGACTGGGAACCCTCACTAAGCTGCTGGCAGGCAAGTGCACTGGATACATTATCCAGTTACTGGGCAGCAGTTTCCACTCCTCTTGAACAGCAGACGCAACGTCAGTGTAGACATGGGCCACCTCATCAAAAACCTTCTGGGTATCAGGGGTACAACATACAGGGTTACAAGACAAGAGGGGGAAGGAGAAGGGGATGATCCGGGCTCAGCGACATGAGTGACGTGAGCTCGCCTAGGTTCCATAAAGATCAGTCGAGCTGCTGAGTTCAGTATCATTTGAAGGGGTCTGACTGCACAGGAAGGAAGTCTGGCGAGTCCAGTTGAGTCTTGATATGACCATTGCTTGGACTAGAAGATCAGTTGGATGTTCTCAATCTCCATTCTTTCACTAATGCAGACCGCTACAAGTCTTGTGATCTTGGAAGTGATTTGCTACACCTCGAATGAACTATCTGGATGTCTGAGTGAATACTTTCTGCAGTATAGTGTTTGTTGCCATGGAGTTACTTCGTCAACTCTGAAAGGCTCAATTTATATTTCTTAAGATCCAGAATCAAGGTTATTTCAAGCCTTGATGTTTTCCATCTCTCCCTCCCTCTCTCTCTCTCCCTCTCTCTCTCTCTAATGCAGCTCTCATTGTTGCTTGGATCTGATCAACGTCATGTCTGCTACACTTCATATACACTACAGACAGTAGCAGCACTACCACATATTATTGATACCAACTTAATCTGGACCTAATGGTTCTGCACAATTCTATGGTAAGAACTCTTTCTTTCTTCTTTTATTCACATTAGCAATCTTGCAGTATTTATCCTATAATAATTTGACACAAACCTCAAAAATACATTTCAACATTAAGTGCATTGAGCAAAATACCACTGACTCCCTGAGTGTTTATTTCTACAAAGGAAGATATGTGCTGAAAATAGCCCAGTTAAAGATAGAAGTGGATTTAAACTTCGGGAGTAGAGTAAATGTTGAAATGAAAATTATGATTAATATCATTTTAATCCTGTTCCTTTGAATAAAGGCTGACTGCGCTTCTCACAAATGAAAATGTGTTCATCGTTCTCAGCCTCCGCTCTATTTTATTTAATGAACAAAAGTGGGGATGTGTTAGATTTCTTGTGGAATACACTTCTGGAAATTATTACTGAGCCATTCCACCAAATTGGTGCAATTTGCTTGTCGTAACACTTCAAAATTTCTTTTTTACTTAATTTCAAAACAGATTCCAATAGCATAAATACTTAAGTGTTCCAAATGGGAATTGGTTCACCAACTTATTTAATTTTTTTATTAGATTTATAATAAAAAATGGGTGCTTTTTTCTTGTCACTACCCCACAGTTATTCTTTATATAAGTAACAGGACTAGAATTAGCAAATACATGCAAAATAGCAACATGATGCAGATGATTATATGTAATTATGCAAATTCGGTTATTTATATGTACATTTTTAGGCTAAACTAATTTAATCTCAGAATAGTTTTTTTAAATGACACTCCAAGATATCATCACAAAATCATCAAATATGTCAATAATTAATCGAGAGAACTTACGATTGCTATTCCCATGGTCTTCTAAAGATCCAAGTGATGCAACTCCCTGCTGAAAATCTGACTTATTTAAATTCCCCAGTTTTTCAAGAGAAGGATGAGTTTAGGTAACAGGAATGATTAAAAAGCTGGGGACATGACTTAAGTGTTTGTTTTTTTTATCTAAGAAAGTATAAATGTATGCAAATAAACATATTTGAAACAAACATTATAAACGGATTTACACATTAATACAAAAAAAAAAAACGTTTCTTTGTATAAGATCTTAATCATATTTTATGGTAAAGTGTAGCATCGGAGACTGGAGAAAAGCCATAAATGCTAGTGTTTTTAATGTTTTATGTGTATTTTTCAATATTTTAAGTGTTATAGCTAAAATTTTCAATAAGAATAAAATGTAGTCCACGTTACTTTATCATAATAACCAAATGTATTTATGAAGCTATATTAATGCTTATTTATATTTAAGTCCCAGGAGCATAGCATACATTGAGTAGAATGGCTCTTCCAACATTCATTCTCAAACAAATGCATAAATCTGTAAGTTTTCTCACAGGAATAGTTTAAGTTTCAGAAGGAACTCTTGCAACCACAACCTGAACAATGCAAGTAGCTCCTTGTTAAGCTCCTTGTGCAGCTTTATAAAAACTCTGACTAATGCTAACATGAATCATTCTCTCTCTGCGTGGTACTCAAATACAAGTGCATCGCAGCAATGGAGCTTGTCTGCTGGCTCCCGCTGGAGAAGAGCAGAACATTGCTGACAGGGTGGAAGTCAAAGAAGCGATCGTCATTTCTTCCATGGTAACAGAGACAACTGCGCGTGACAACTCAATCGAACCCCTCTGAACCCATCCAGGCTGCACAAAGCATCTTCCATGGATGATATCGCAAGCATTTGTTTGTCGTTGTAGCATCAGCTGAAGGTCGTTTTTGAGAAAATATTATCTTTTTAATTATACAGAATATAACTGAACCAAAAGGATATGTGATATGCTCATCATTTACCAAATGACGCGATCTTGACTGCTTACACAGCTGGTAATTTACATTCACAGAGACTGCAGTTTATTCTTAAATGTTTTTTGTGGGCGTTAACTGAACATAATGAACAATTTGCTTGCTGTATAATCAACCTGTGGAGAACTGTGAGGTTTGTCTGAAATCATAATTTTAATAGCTTCTCCAAATACGTTTTCACTTAAGATGGCAAAAAGATCATTTTTATCATGGATCTCAAAAATCCATGACTAAGCTTTTAGAAACCAATCTATCATCTCTTTACATAAGCACAGTCTCTTAATCCTTGTATTGAAAGCTTGATGTTCTGCAGGCGCGTGTCAGTGCTTAAAGAAATCAACACCAAGGACAGCAAACACAATGGCCTTTAGAAAGATCCAGCTCCTGAAGAAAGCATGAACAAGGGCAAGCTTGCACTCGAGCTGTAAAGCACAGGCTCCACAGAAAATGTTGTCTGGCACCGATGGCAAAAAACCCACCAAGGTCTTTGCATGTTTAGTCGACTGAATACAGCTTTTTTTTAAAGTGTATTTCTTTTGAATTCGAGCTTGTTGCTAAGCAGGAAAGTTTTATAAACAGTCTTAGATGTATTGATATTGTGTGGATATGCTTCAAGTAGCATATTGAAATTACACAAAGCCCCCATGTTATAGTCAACGGTGCGCCAGTTACACTGTTCGACGCATATTCGAATCCCGAGTCTGCTGTCTTTCCCAACCTTCCCAAATCTCTCTCCTGAATCACTTCCTGCCTCTCGCCACTGTCCTGTCACTTAAATTCTAAAACTTATCCCAAAACTACATTGATGTAATTCGATTAGAAGAAACTACATTGAAAACTATGGTTCATCAAAACTACAAAAAATAAAAAATTCATTGACGGACCACTTGAGGCTGGTCCCAAAACTCAATCTTGTGATCTCTTGGTCCGTCTCAATGACCCCAATCCACACCTCAACATCAACCTGCATTAATCTTTACCAGAAAGACCTAGTTAACAATAAAAAATAATAAAACCTTCAATTTTCATAGCTTTTCCAGACACTTTACAATTTTCTGAGCAATATTCATTTAATAAACATTCACTCAATGGTGGTGATTACTTATCCTGGTAGCCCTATGCCCTCCTTCCCTTCTCTCTTCGAGTATTTACTTGTTAGTGATGGTAACAACACCTGGAGTGGTGGTTTACTCCCACTTTCCTGCTTAGCAGTAGTTTATCGATATCTGTGCCTATTTTTATGTGTTTATTCACCATGTATAATTATTCTGGTTTTAACAGTAGGTATTGTACTTTGCGGCAGCTAGCCGGCTATAAAAATGCTTGATAAATAAACTTAGCTTAAGCAGCAAAATCCCTCTTTAAGGCCTTTACACAGTGATCCGAATTGAAAATCCTCAGCAGGGTGCTCTTTGTCTGAGTAGAAGAAATATTGATGCAATGAGGCTCCCTGCCTGAAGAGGGCATTTATGGTATGACAGATGCATTTACATATGCACCACACTGGGAAACAGGAAAGAAGAAGATCACGATCACGACATAAAAATCAATGAACACATATAAAAAATCTTGGCTGTCAAGCGGTTTATACTGTTAGTGGCTGATCATGTCATTAGCAACAAAAAATTTGAGAAAAGAAATGATTTGTAGTCTTTCCTGTTTCCTGTACGAAGTTACTATCAAAATGTGGGCTGAGTGCCACCAAGAAGCTTTTTTACATCGTAATCACATCATCCAAAGAGCCAGCTTTCATTGGTCGTTCTCCTTATAAAAAAATGGGTCAGATATGGCAATCCGAAACTCTTTTTCATTGGCAGCACTAAACGGTGTGTAGAGGCCTTTAGTCAGAATGAACATGAAAATTGGATTGTGAGATACATCCAAGCATGACTCAGATGAAAGGCTACAGCAATGCTACCGTTGGTTGCCGGTCAAGAACTTCAATGCAAAGCGTAATATTTGAAGGGTTTTTGTGACAAGAGATTTCCGATAAGAGCATCTCAATGGGAAAACCAGTACAAGACTTTGAACTCTTTGAAAAAGAACCCTGGTCAGAACTTTCTACTTCCCTTCTTTTGTTGAATATTGTGGGTAGGCAATTCTGTTATTGGTATGCCACAATAATGTAGGTTTGAGTAAGATTAAATAAGCACAAACCAGTAACACCAAATAAGCCAAAAATAAAAAAAATCTGCAGATCCGTGGTGCTGCAGGAACAAATTTGCCTACCATTGGAATAGATGTTAAATCATATTCAGCATCACTGAGTTCCTTTATTGGTTTAAAAAGAACTCTTCACCTCTTTGACAGGCACCGTCATGGGCACATCTGTGATTCAGGGCTACGATTCAAAGTAGAAGAGAAAAGATGGAAGGTCCACCACTGGTCAACACTGACAGCAACTCTTTGCTCAAAGCTGTTTACCAAAGTCGTCTACGCCTGACACGGTTACTTCTCGAAGGTGGTGCTTACATAAATGAGAGTAATGAGTGTGGTGAAACTCCACTGATGGTGGCCTGCAGAACCAGGCACACAGACTCCCAAAGTGTACCCAAGGTTAAGATGGTAGGGTATCTACTCGAGAGTGGTGCCGACCCCAACATCCAGGACAAAAGTGGGAAGACAGCTCTAATGCATGCCTGTCTGGAGCAAGATGGTCATGAGGTGGTGGAGTTGCTCTTAAGTAGTGGTGCAGACCCTTGTCTTGAAGATCACAGTGGTTCATCTGCTTTAATATATGCCATTAATGCCAGTGAAAAACAAACTCTTAAATTACTGATGGATGCATGCAAAGCCAAAGGAAAGGAAGTCATCATTATCACTCCAGACAAACTGGCATGTGGAAGGCAGACGGCAAGCCAGTTCCTTTCCATTCCACCCCGTGCATTGGAGGAACATTGGGACAATCAAAGTTCCACTGTCATTCCATGTGCATCACCCTCTGATATTCTCCTCAGTACCTCTCCAAACAGGACCCTTTCTTCTAATCCGCAAGACCAAATATTTTCCTTCCTGGACCTCCAAAGCATGGCAAACTCCCAGTCGTTCTCCCCATCCCGCCCAACTACCCTGGCCCACAGTCGAGTGAGCAAGGCTCACAATCTTCAAAGGTTGCACTCAGAGCCTTGGTTGAAGATCCCACAGTCATTCCTTGTCCAACAGGATGAAAAAAGTCCCATGGCTACAGAGGAACTTCCAGACATCACACCTGAAGAAGAGATGACTTTCAGAATGAAAACTCTCACTTTCCGAGACACACCACTAACAAGGACTTGTAGTATCGACCTGAAAGAAGCCAACTGTTTGAGTCAAAGTCATAGAGGAAATGGTCACGGTCTAAAGCCAGAAGGTGCACTTTGCCGAAATATGTCCTTTGATGGCTTGTTCTCTTTGCATTCACTATCTAATCCCAACCTTCACTGCAAAAGTGGCATAGAGGTGCAATCTGAGAAGGATCCTGAGAAGTCCCTGCCAAACTTGGCAGTCTCCAGTCTTCGTAACATCATTCAGAGAAGAAACTTAGGAGTGGACCACTACAATTCTGATTCTCAGCTATCAGTGACCCTCGGAAACTCCTCTGGACAAATGGAGAAGAGGAAAAATGCTAAGTCACGTTCTCCTATATTGGCAGGTTCCAGAGAGTCTTTAGAAAATTCTTCCTTGGCACACATGCACAGAAAGAATCCCATCAGCTATGAACGTCGAGGCTCTGGGGTACTTCTAGATCCCATTTCTAATCCTCGAGTTGGCTTCCTTCCTCCACTGAATCAACATTCACCAATCCCAAACATCGCTGCAAGTGGTAATCCAAGTAACATCATCAAAACAGGTTATGGCATCGCATCAGGGCCAAAACCTTGTATTCCATCCGCTCCTGCAGGGTTCCCAAAGGACTTTAAGACCAGGAGGATGCTGATGAGAAGACACTCCATGCAAACAGAACAATTGAAGCAGCTTGGGGAGTTCACTGAAATTTTTGGACACTGAAAGTTCAACTTGGTAAATTGACTAAGGAGCAGTGGGCAGAAACTGGTAGCTTGCTAATCTTCACCAGTAAATCCCCTAATCTTTTAGGCAACAACTGCGAAATAGTTTCAAGACAAACTTTTCACAGAATAAGAATTAGACTAAAATGATGCTAAAACACATTTGATACACCTGACAATACTAGCTTGGTCATTCCGAATTCTCCTCAGTGGCCAACAGAATTTCATTGAATATTGTGACCATTTACATGAACTGATGCAATTTTCAAACCAGATGTATAAACACAACCAAATGCTATTTTCACTATGAAACCTGATGACATTTTTTAAGGTCTCCCTCATTTGCACAGGTCTGACTGCTTTGATTCCTTTCCATTCTTGACTGCACAGGCTAAATGGTCATTGATGCACCAATGGGATTTAACTCAGTGAATAGTGCTTAATTACTGTGTATACCAGAGTCATCTTGTGTGTTGTGCTAGTGGAAATAAAACAAATTAAGGACCAATTCTGTATGTTTCACATCAACATGCTTTCTATTAGATGTTACTTATCAGTAAGCAATCAGAGCAGTGTGTTCCAAAGTGTGCAAAAAGTACATATCATGATCTTGTGAAAGTAAACCTTTGTAATGCATTGACTTGTATGCGTTTAGAGGATGTTTTTATCCAACATGACTTAGAGATCGAGAGGAAAAACACAAGCATTTATAACAAAGGTCTGTTCACTATAAGAAGTGCTTCAATAAAAGTAGCCCTGTAAATGCTCGAATCAATATACGAATTAGTTGTTTTTTTTAAGTTAAAACCTCTTTATTTTTAAAAGTAGGACAGAATAAAAATGCAACCCCCATGTCTCTATGATATTCAAAGCTGAGATAGAGATATGCCATATTGGTTGCTATGGTGATCAGTCTGGTTGCTATGGAGAGGTCAGTGACGATTTAATGTTCCTCATGTCAATACGAGTAAAAAAAAGGAACCCTAATGTCTCTATGATTTTCCTAGACTAAGATAAAGATATACCAAATTGGTTGCATTAGTGCCTTTTAAACCTATGTTTAATATCTTGTCAAATTGGTTGCTATGGTAAACAGCTTGGTTGCTATGGAGGGGTCAGTGACATAGTGACTGTAATAAAATAAAAATGCAACCCCCATGTCTCTGATATCCAAAGCTGAGATAGAGATATGCCATATTGGTTGCTATGGTGATCAGTCTGGTTGCTATGGAGAGGTCAGTGACGATTTAATGTTCCTCATGTCAATACGAGTAAAAAAAGGAACCCTAATGTCTCTATGATTTTCCTAGACTAAGATAAAGATATACCAAATTGGTTGCATTAGTGCCTTTTAAACCTATGTTTAATATCTTGTCAAATTGGTTGCTATGGTAAACAGCTTGGTTGCTATGGAGGGGTCAGTGACATAGTGACTGTAATAAAATAAAAATGCAACCCCCATGTCTCTATGATATCCAAAGCTGAGATCGAGATATGCCATATCGGTTGCTATGGTGATCAGTCTGGTTGCTATGGAGAGGTCAGTGACGATTTAATGTTCCTCATGTCAATACGAGTAAAAAAATGTAACCCTCATGTCTCTATGATTTTCCAAAGCTGAGATTGTTATGCCATTTCAGTTGCTATGGTAACAAGTCTGGTTGCTATAGAGGGGTCAGTGACAATATAATGTTCCTCATGTCAATACGAGTAAAAACAAGCAACCCCCATGTCTCTACAATTTGCTTAAACTGAGATAGAGATATGCCAAATTGGTTGCTAAGGTAAACAGTCAGGTTGCTATGAGGGGGTCAGTGACACAATATATTGTTCCCTTTTTGACTCTAAGTTAAATAAAAAAAACCCACACATCTCATTTATTTTCTAAAGAGATTTTAGGAATTTGGTTGCTAGGGTAAACAGCTTTAAACTGCATGGCTTCCGATAGCTGCTTCAAACTTCTCAACTAAACCCTCTGAGAAATCAGGAGACATACAACTGTAAACATTCATAAGTAGCTGTGAAAATATAACAAAGTAAACATAAAATGTTTTCGCTGAAATTTACACCATTACATGTACTTAAAACATCCAAAATATTTACCCAGGTAATGTGATTTTATTTAGTGCAATTATGATTTTAAGGTTAAAAAAGAACTAGTATATTTAAAATGTATACACAGACACAGTGCTTTTGAATATTTAGCAAAAGTTTATTCTACATGAGATACATTTTATAAATGAATGTTGATTTGAAGAACTTTCTTGGGTCCCATACCAGATAATTCATCAAATAAAATCTGGTTTCATGAATAAATAGATGGACAGTATCTGAGAGGCTTTAGTAAATATGATTCAAAGTGAGAAAATAAATTAAGTCCCAAATATAAATGAACAGATCAGAGTATAAAATACCAAACTTGAGTCACAGAGAGTTCCGTGTGAAAGTTCTTCTGAACATGTTTTTGGTATCATGGAGGTCTTCATATGATATAAATATATGAATCAACAATCAATCAAACAGATTTATGTATTTCATCACAACCACACACATCTGTTTCCTTTCACCAACCACAAGAAAAGTGCATTCTGCTACTGACATTGCTCTGGTGCAGCATCTGAATACAATACGCATGTAGCAGATGGTTTGGTTCTACAGATTAGTGAATATACAAATAAAGTTTGTGACAGAACCATCATCTGTTTTTATTGAGACATTTGGCAGCCTGTCAAGCTCCATCGTAACCCGCTTGCTCCATGTCGGGTTCTGCTGGTGTATTCTCCAGCTCACATAAGGTGGATCAGGTAACAGTGGAGTCTTCAGTTCACCTGGTGTTTTTGAACCTGAAGAGAACCTGCAGCTTCACTCAGGAAGGACATTGGCCGGCTGGAAACAGCAAAGCTATCCACTGCTCTCCAAAAGGAGCAATCAGATGCTTTGAGATGATGAAAGTGGAATATGAATAAAGCTGAACAATCGTTTCTGTGACAACACGGATTCAAACTAGTGTTAAAAGCTGAACTGAAGTCTTTTCAGTAAAAGAACACTACAGAAGGGGAATAGGGTCAATATAAAAAATGCATTCTTCAGATTTTTTCCTATTTTAAATCTCAGAAGTCTGATTTAATCACAAAATTTTGACTTTCAGATCAATCTCAAACTCAAAACTCCAATGATTTTTCTACAGTGGCCCTAATCCTCATCTGTATGATAATTAACCCCTTCAGACTCTCTGTGTATCACAGTGAACTTCGTATTTCACACGTCTGCCTTTTACTCATACCATAATGAACCTCAGAATTACGACATTCATCTCAGAATTCTCACTTTTTGTCTAAAAGGACACTTTTTTTCTCAGAATTCTGAATGATCTCAGAATGACTTTTTCTAAATAATTCAACTTCATTTTCAGAATTCTGACTCTTTCTCATTTTGAAATTAATCTCAGAATTGTTGCTTTTTTTATAAAATGACTGCTTTTCTCACCATTTCAACTTTATTCTCAAATTTTGACTTATTCTGAAATTAATCTCAGAATTCTCACTTTTTCATTCCCTATTGAATATTATTTTTTCCAAATGTCCTCAACAAATGCAAAGGAAATAACAAGAAATATGCATTTACATTTTTTGTATATTTAGAAAAATACAGGTCTGAAGGAGTTAATGCATTAGTGTGAAAATAAAAGCATCTAATCCTTTACAGGAGGGAAAAATTCTATGTGACCCCTTTCAATCAGCAAGATTTGTGGCTGCAGGTGTCTCTACAAGGTGAGACTTCAACTTCTGTGGAGAGGGAGACACCTGACCACAGAAGCGACCAACAAATTCCATCAACTCCACCATTAATCAAGGAGCTTTTCAGGGATGTCAGGGACAAGACGGTAGAGCTTCAAGAGTATCACCAGCAGATCGATGAGATGGTGAGATGAAGAAATAAAAATAGCCATCACTGGAAACAAACGGGAGAATCACAGTTGCACATTCTTCAACGCCACAAGTGCAATCAACTCGATGTTTTTCAGGCTATGAACTATTTCGAGTTAGAAGGAACAGTCGCAGAGTCAAAGCTCAACACAGTTCTGACTCTTTTGTTGTAGTTGCTGATCCGTTGTTCTTCAGGGTCTTTAAGAGAGTTCAGTGAAGCTCCAACGCCTCAGACTCTCCATACCTCTTCAGTTTGAATCCCATTGGTCGCTGTAGATGGAAAGTGTATGAGTCTTCAGATGCTCAGTGAGATGAAGAAGAAAAACTCCATGTCCATGGCTTGATGGGGGACACTGGAGCTTCCTCCATGGATGACTGGAATTAGAGCCCCATCCAGATCATTCATGTACTTCTGAGGCAGGAGGTGCCCAGCAGAGCCAGCCTGGTACTCTACCTGAAAGCAGAAGCAAAGGATGATTCTTAACTGACCTTGCATCAATCTTCTGAATTCATGACCATTGAGCGACACACCTTCATACTGTTAATCTAATGTGCCCTAATGAAGTTCCTTCAGAATCTGTGGGCCTTAAAAATGACTTTAAAATGAATCTGATATGAATCAGGAAGCCAGTGTAGTCAGGAGTCTGACCTCAAAAGCTGAAGTTGTCGCCTTAGGAAGCCTAACAGTATTGCAGTAGTCGAGTCTAGAAAATGTAAATTACTGTCTAATGTTTTGGATTATAGTTTAGCACAGAAGGACTGTGGCAGAAGCCTGACCACAGGTGGGAGGGGAAAACACGTTTCCATGAGAACAGTCAGTCATTCAAAGAATCTGTTTCTATAAATATTGCATTCTAATTAATAAAGGGAACCATGCTCAAACAACACTTATACTCAAGGATATTTCCAAGGTAGAAGTAAGCCCTTTATAATAGAAGACAAAACTGAAAAACAAACTTTGATGTTGGCTTGGAAAGTGTTGTTAAAGCAATTTTTAACAAATATAAAACCTATAAACTTTACCCATTGATTTACCCAGCTGAACTATAGATCTTTTCATTTGGTTTCTAGGTTAAATAATCTGATTGCTAAGGTGGAATCAATGATGTCATTAAAAGGTTCCCTATTCACTATGAATGATATATACCAAGTCTCATGTCCCTAGCCTTTTCTGAAGCAGAAATAGTTATATGGTGATTTGGTTGCTAGGGTTAAGAGTTTAGTTGCTATGGAGGAGTCAGTGACATAATGTTTCTTGTGTCACTGTGAGTTCCCCACATTTAAATATTAAATAATAATATTTACCAAAGCTGAGATACATTTCAGAAATTTTGGTTGCTAGGGTAACCAGTTTGGTTGCTAGGAAGCTGTCAGTGACGTCATAAATGTAGTAAAAAAATAAAATAAGAAAAAAAGTAATTACTATGATTGACAATTAACCCCTCATTTCTTTATGTATTTTTCTTGACAATATTTTTTTTTGTCTTTTCTCATTTATTTTCAATAGCCATTATAAAGTCAATGGTAATTTTTGTTTCTCTAGAGCATGGGGTTCACATAATTTTGCACAGTGACGGATTGCACAGACTGCTAACCTCCACAAGTTCAAGGGAAAATTCCCTATTATTTTCAGCAATTTCTCAGAATTCCTTTAGTGGTTCCAGTCTGAAAGGATAAAGCATCCTGAGTCCGACCAATTTGTATGTCTTAGCATTTGGTGGCTGTAGCCCAAATGGTTTAGGAGGAGACGTACTTGGAATTTTTTGTCTGAAGCAAAAGACAAACAGCATTATGTTTGCATTTAGAAGGCCAATAATCTATCTATAGTTCACACATAAAGAGTGCACAAATCCCTACCAAAAGATCCAGTGATAAACAGTTACATAGCTTTGATCAATCTCACGAGTGCTCCATTTGAAAAGGGAGAATTAGTTATAATTATTAATTACCGTATTTTTCAGCTCATAAGACGCACTTTTTCTTCCCCAAAACTGAGGGGGAAAAGTTGGTGCGTCTTATGAAGCGAATGCAAACCGCCGCGAAGGCCGGTAACGGCCGGATGAGAGGTGTAAGAGCTCCGGAGCTCCGGAGCTAGGCCGAAGCCGCGGCCATATTTGCTTACCAAGCGCTGCGCGCTGACGTCATCGCACATCTCTGCCATTGCGCGGACGTAACGAAAACGGGGGGGAAAACTACATTTCCCACAATGCCTTTGGCATCCGCATCCATACTTACGTCACGAGCGAAACTACAGAGATCAACTATTGTGTCTCACAACGTAAGTCTCTTGCACTTGAGTGATCTCACGCTACAAACCCGTTTTCTCACGCTAAAATACATTTCATGTTGTGAAATGGGCACAGCTCATAGTTTGTCTGCTATGTTTTTTGAGCCTGACGATCAGATGATGATCGATAAGCATCGTCTTCAGTCTGTGAGGGTTTTATTTCCGCTAAACATTCACTTGGACAGTTTCACAATCTTTGACAGTTTGATCCTTTGGAGTTATTTGGGTTTTCATAAGCTGACAAAAATCAAAAGGATTTATATTAGAACAAAAAGCATACTTGTTTCCAGCGCTCGCTCTCTATCTCTCTCTCTCTCTCGCGGGCGTGCGCGCGCTCGCGCTCGCGAGGTAAACAAAACGATCTCAATGACTGAAACTCTTCTTTAATAAACTCAAAATCAAATCATCTCTCAACGGTACATCTCACACATGTACATACGAGATAACAAACGTAAGTAACATGCTCTGCAATTAGGGAGAGTTTGATTACAGGGGGGCTCGACTAAAAAAGTTTGAGAACCACTGTATTATTACTAATGTGGGGGCAATCTTACTAGATATTATTAGTAATGTAGTGACAATGTTACTGGCTATTATTAGTAATGTAGTGACAATGTTACTGGCTATTATTAGTAATGTAGTGACAATGTTACTTGCTATTATTAGTAATGTAGTGACAATGTTACTAGCTATTATTAGTAAATGTAGTGACAATGTTTCTGGCTATTATTAGTAATGTAGTGACAATGTTACTGGCTATTATTAGTAATGTAGTGACAATGTTACTGGCTATTATTAGTAATGGTGGACTTTAGAGTGATGAGTGGGGGCAAAGAAAAACATTACAGCCTTTTGTTTGTTACTTTTACTGTTCACTGTCTGTTCATGTTACATGTTTGGCTGTTAACTTTTACACAGTTGATATAAAATATTTTACAACAGTATTCGGTTCAGAATCTTTTTTTTCTGGATTTTCCTCTTTAAAAATTGGGTGCGTCTTATGTGCCGGTGCGTCTTATGAGCC